>CAVNYN010213869.1:0-16331 GCA_963692815.1 Nyctanthes arbor-tristis | reverse complement strand
CAAAAAAAAGGGGATGGTCCCTATGTGGTTACTCAAGCATTCACCAATAGAGCATACAAGATTGTGGACAAGGATGGATTGTGAATCAGCCCTATCAATGGAAAATTCTTGAAATGCTTTTATGCGTAGAGTCCTTTCTCTATTCTTCAAAAATCTTGTACTGCTCTTGGCTCTCAAGAGGATAAACTGTGAACGGCTCAAAAAAATTCAAGTTCAAAAAAAAAATAATATAACTCATATGAGAGTAAAAAGAAAAAGTCTTGTATTGAACTACGTTTGACTTGATCCCTTTCAAGGTATGTAGGAAGTTTGGATAAGAAAATTAATCCAAGTTTAGTTGTTAAATAAAAAATAAAAACTTTGTTTTCACTAACTTTCTTTTGCTGGCGATAAAAAAAAAAAAAAAAAAGAGAAACATACATAATTCATGATATGAAAAAAAATTCATATTATTGAATGTTGAAATAAAATTCTTACATCGAAAAAAAAGAGGGGAAAATAATAAATCAAGCACTGATTGTCAATCAAGTGCATAAAGCTATCTTCAAGTCTATTACTTTCTTGATTAACGGTATGTGCTGTAGCAACATCTATGATTTGAATCTGCTCTAATGAAAGTCTTGTGCTCCAAGTTCAGTTATCTTCTAAGTAGGAATTTGCAGTTCATCACGAGGCTTGTCAAGCTCAGAAGTCAACTGACTAATCTTCTATTCTAAAAAAGAGCACGTCATATGCTCTGCTTCTAATTGCACGTCTAAAGTCTTCAGTTGCTTGTCCTTATCTTCTACAGTAGGATATTCCATGGTCTCGCTCCTATGGAGAAGGTAATTGTCAGCATTTTTCAAGAATGCATCCATCTAATTCATGAAAGGTATTGGGTAACTATGGAAGGAATCAGTGATCAAAGTTTGAATTGTCAGGTTATTATCATCTTACCAAGTTTTGAGGTCGGTAAAACCATGTTTGAGTGCTTTCTTGAACATTATCTGAAGACAGCTGCGTAACGCCCAAAGTTCATATAGTATTCACGTCTGTTCCTCCTCGGAACCGACTTGTAAATGGTTCATTACATTAAAAAATTGCCACCGCATCTTTTATACGTTGTTTTTTATAGGAACCGACGTGTATTGCATTTTTTTTGTCACATCGTTCAGTAGTGTGTGCATCCATAGTTGAAGGAGAGACAACATTCAAAATCTTCGAAGGCATGTTGTCTGAGGCTTCTTCAATAGTTTCATGGGTGTTAGATCAAGAATTGCTTAACTAAATCATTTTGATTGGATGCCACAACCTCTCTCGCAATGCTGCTAGGGTATTTGCTAGGAAAGCCTCTGTAGCTAATAAATTCTTCAATACTTTCAAGAGCATGAATCACCTTATTAGTATGATTGGGTAAAGGTGAAAATTCTTCAAGACTAGAGGAAAGTCTATATAAAAAAAATGATAATAATGAAGCTTTAAAAAAAATAGGGCTTCATTTTAGGTCGTTAAAAAGATAATAGATACCTTGATTTCACAATCGAGTAGACATAGTCAAATATTCATCATCAATATTGATGCTAACTTTTGAAACTATTAGATCAGAACCATTGTGCACGAGATGCCTTTGGGTTTCCTTTGACGTAGGACCTGAGGTCAAAAGGTAGGAGATCAGGAAAGATGCAAAATAGAAAAAAAAAATGGTGATAAATAAAAATTTTTGCGTGATCTCGAGCAGTTTCATTGTTGTCAAGAATTGCTATAGATACATCTTTAACATGCTCATAAAGTGATGCCAGTATTGAGGGAGGATGGAAAACTTTAAGTTTCTTTACACATCTGTCTGATGAAACACTAAGATCTCTTTTTTGAGGAAGTTCTTAAGAGGTCACAACCAACTGTTTCAACATTGGCAGCTTACCTTTGCTTGATGCAGTCAAGTCAAAATCAAAACCCTCACTTGATACTAAAATCTGAACTGAAATGCTCTAGAAGCTTAGCAAGAGTTTAGCTTTCCACCAATCTATATACTCTATGTCAACATGGAGTTGTGTATCTTTTTCTTACATTGGTATATGGAATAAAGAACGACTCCTTATTTGGGTTAACAATAACCAAACTCGATACAAGTTGGCAGCATTGCTTCAAATACTCATACTTATTGGAGATCCAGGAGGTCTTTGTCTAAAACCTTACTGTCTTGAAAACTTGAAGTTCTAAAATGTAGGAAGATCAGCTATGGTAAAAAAGAAATCTAGGTCAAATGCTTATCATAAATGCTGCATCCCTAAATTTCAAACTTTCATCTTTGTGTGTGCTATGAGAAGGAGTTGGTTCAGTTGGACTACAACAAAAATTATTGAAATTGATTGATCCACAAATAATACTTCTACAATTGGCTACCCTAAATTCCCAAGGCAAGACGACATTCAACATCCCTGCAAAGTTCCTGATAGTCGGCGGTTTATGCTGTTACTAACTAAATAATAAATCCCGTGCACAAAGTACTTTGCTATCCAAGCATAGAGAAAGTGTCCTGGAAATGAGTGAGGAATGTGGTAATGATATGAATCGGGAGAACAGTCAGAAATCTATGTAAGCTCTCTATAGATACTAGCCAAAATTGGAGGAACAGGCTGTAATTAGCTCCGGTAGCCATTCGAAAAGCCGCCTTGAAAGTCCCTACTTTGATATAATCTTCTCCTGAAGGTATAATAAAGTGACAAAGCCAAATGGAAAAATAAGCAGCTATTTCACACTCATCCTCCTCTTTAACAGATAAAGAAAACGATAAGTCATCTCAGTGGCTCAAATCTCTGTGAGAAATATTATTTGGCTCGCCAGTTGAGATGGGTCTCATTACTTTCCTCACTGGTTTATGCTTAATATTTGGCCTGGAATTCATCACTTATCTATAAGCCTTCAACTTGCAAGGATCCCTAGCAAAGTCCTTTCAGCGAAACAAGAAATTAATCCAATCTTCATAGCTAATGTGATTAGATCCTTTCTTATTTACAAGCTTGAAGAAAATACCAAAAAAATGTGTGCAAGATTTCAAAAGCAAATTTGTCAAATCTGAAAAGTTAGGTACAACTTCCGCATAGTAGTCTCCCAAAATAGAAAGTCCAGTGATGTCTCAGATGTCCTAAGGAGAAATTCCCAGCTCACCGCAACTAGTAACAAATGTATTAGTTGTTAGGCACTAAGCTTCACAAAGGGCGATGAAAGCAGAATCTAGACGATCAATGTATAGAGCAATGGCTCCAATAGCAAGACACGTTTTTGGCTTTTCCATTTTATATATTTTGCTGCGTGAACTCTGGTCATCAGTTCTTTCCGTTATTTCTTTGAAGGGTTGTTTAGATAAAAAAATCTGACGTAGAATGAATGTACAACTCATACAAATCAACAATTTTTAGATTGCAAATCGAAAAGACACTCAATTCTATTTTATTCGAAATCAATCGATCTACATTAATGAGTTCTATCTACAGTTTAAATAGAAATTGATTAACTTAAAAACCAAGTAAGAAAAAAAATAAGAAAATAATTAAATATTACAAATCCTAAAATTTTGACGAATTAACGGGCAAAATTATATAAAAGAAACAATGGGCCGTACTTCTAGAACTCTCATTTTCATCAATTTCACCGGTTTGGAGAAGATTCGCCCTCAAATCTTAGACTCTTTCTCAATTATCGCCTTACCACGCTGAAAATAAGAGCGATTCTTTGATATCTGACACCGCCCAACTAACAACTATTTCGTATAATGTCATTTATCCAAATTAGTGCCAAAGATAAAACGATATTTATTTGCATTAAAAATATCAATATGGTTAAATTTTGCTGTAAGTTATAGTTACCTTAACATGACAGGAACAAAATTACATTATTATTTAGTTGATGTTAAAAATTAATTATTCCTCTTTGGGTAGTGTAACCTTACAAAATTTTAGCATATAAAAAAAAACTTATAAAATTTCATATAATTATTTTTTTAAAAAAATAATTTGATATATATTCTTCTTGTGCAATGTACGTATGAAAATCTAGTAAAAAAATCAGTAATTTTTACTTCTGCAATTAATTTGCATGCTTGAAATAATATAACTGCATATATGGAATGGTACGGTTGCCGATGATTGAAGAAATGTGCATAACTTTTATGTAAAGTGTGTTTTAGGCAGTGGCTTAGTTAAGGGAACCCACCATAGGCGTAGTGAAAGTGAGTCTTCATAGGGCGACTGTCACTACTTATGGACCCGAACCTAGGTGATCTATCCATGACCAAGCTTCGAAACTAAGTGGAGGTCCGAACTGACTGATGCTGAAGAATTAGCCAATAAGTTGTGGTTAGGGGTATAATGC
This sequence comes from Nyctanthes arbor-tristis, assembly GCA_963692815.1. NCBI lineage: Eukaryota > Viridiplantae > Streptophyta > Magnoliopsida > Lamiales > Oleaceae > Nyctanthes > Nyctanthes arbor-tristis. Next base: position 11,981 of record CAVNYN010213869.1, on the reverse strand, counting down.
CACTCGAATCTAAAGCTTGCTGGTTCCCCCTGAAAGGCGCTGAGGCTCAGCAGTTGACTGGACATCTAGGGGTAAAGCACTATTTTTGTGCAGGCCACGAGAGAAGTACCAAATCGAGGTAAACTCCGAATACGAGATATGAGCTCAAAATAACCTGGGTCAAGGTCGGCTAGTAAGACGGATGGGTGATAAGCTTCATTGTTGAGAGGGAAACAACCCAGATCATCAGCTAAGGTCCCTAAATGATTGCTCAGTGATAAATGAAGTTAGGGTGCAGAGACATCAAAGAGGTTTTCCAAGAAGCGGCCACTCTTGAAAGAGTGCATAATATCTCACTAATTGAGCGATTTTAAAATGTAAGAATACATCGGCAGGGGAGCGTTCCCGCTTTAGAGGGAAGCCCCCACATGAGAAGTGGTGGAAGAAGAGAAAACTAGAATGTCGGCTTTAGTGAGAATCCAATGCCCCGAAAATCTAAGGGTTCCTCCTCAAGGATCTTCCCAAGTGAGTGAGTCAGGGCCTAAGATTAGGCCGAATATCATAGTCATTGGATAAAAGGTGAGTATTCCTATACTACCCTTTATTGGTCTTGAGAGACAGAGGAGGCTAGGTTAGCCAAAAGCTGGTTATCGGTTCAAGAACGTAAGGTGCCCTTACTTTTTATTTTTCTAGGGTAAGAAAAGGTAGAGAAAATGCCTTGATCCAACGTTCAAGCACCAGGCGCTACGACGTTGAAGTAATACAAGCCATACTCCTAGGAAAAGCTTGAACGTCCTTTAAACAAAAGGGTACATTTACGTGAAACCGACACAGGTGCGTAGGTAGAGAATACCTTGGGGCACGACATTCACTCTAAGGAACTCGAAAAAATAGCCTTGTAATTTCAAGAGAATGGGCGCCTCATCACAAAAAGGGTTGCAGTCACCAGAACAAAATGGGGAATAAGAGGAAAACTTTTGATATCCTATTTCGCCCCCACTTATTTCCCTGATTTACACTAATAACCCTATTAAATATTTAATTAGTTTTATTTTTTATTATTAATAACTTTAATCAATATTTAGGTTTTAACTTTTCACCTTTTCCCTCCCCCTTTTTTTTCCTTTTTTTTAAACTTTCGCACAATTTATGAATAAATTATTTAATATTTCATTAAGTCGTAATTTTATAAGTTACATTGTTTTACAAATTCTTTTTATATGATGCACATGTTATGATTCAATAAAACGTATATGTGCTTATACGGAATGTGCTCTTAGATTAGCTTTCTTCGTCGATGTACTCTATATATCATGACCTAATTAACATCCGATTTATTAGTTTACTCCTATGATAGAGGTTGGTCACCATAGACCTAGTATCTATTAAGGCTAATGTGTCAATTGAATCATATCTAAAACATTCCACCAAGACGACAAAGGTTACAAAGAAAAGTCCAGATGATCAAAGTTAACTTTGGCTCCAAGATTTACATTGCATAATTTATTTATTACCTTGTGCATTGTATAGAAAATATTCTATGTATCATTCCTTTTCTAGCTAGGATTCGTACTGAATTTAGTCATGATGTATTTGTATATTAACACCATGTATTGTACACATTTCAATCATAAATGAAATCATTCTTTCTCTCAAATCTTAGATATATGGTCTCAGAGGAACCAGTCCATTGTGGAATTTTTCTTGAGTACTAGACGACCTCAATTATTTTCTAGGTGTTGAAGTTCTTTGTACTTCTAATTCTATTTTCCTGAGCCAACATAAATAAATTTGTGATCTTCTTGATTTCACTTAGATGACTAGTGCAAAGGATGTCTCCAGTTCTATTTCTTCTTCTGTCTCTATCTCACTTTCTGATGGCTCATCTTCTACCGATGCTGCTGTCTATTGTTAGGTCGTTGGTGTTCTATAATATCTCTCATTCACTCGACCTGATAATAGCGTTGCAATCAACAAGCTATCTCAGTTCATGCATCATCTGTCTAAGATAGGTTGGACCATTATTAAGCGTGTTCTACGTTATCTCAAACAGGCTACCTATCGTGGTCTTCTCTTCCCAAAGCATTCTTCTCTCGCTCTATCTACATTTACTGACTCCGAATGGGTTGGGGCTGGCAATCCTGATGACCAACCTCTGCATCTGGTCACATTCTATGCCTCAGTCCATTTTCTATCTCCTGTTCTTCTAGTAAACAACTCACAGTTGCCCTATCTTCCACCAAAGCGGAATACCGTGCCTTGGCTTCTTGCTTTAATGATGTTCTTTGTGTTAAAAATTTACTTCTAGAGCTTCATATATCTCTTAGTTGACCACAAACATCTACTGTGACAATATTGGTGCTACTTATCTCTTCTCCAATCTAGTTTTCCACTCTTGAATGAAGCATATTGCTATTAATTATCATTTCATTGAAGTCATGTCTCCCAAGGTTCATTTCATGTTTCTTACATTTCTCCCAAAGATCAGCTTATGAATGCCTTTACTAAACCTCTTCCCACTAAAAAATTTTTTATTTTTCCTTTCCAAGATTGTAGTCTTTGATGGGAGCTCCATCTTGCGGGGGCTTATTAAGGCTGATGTGTTGGCCGCATCATATCAAGCACATTCCACTTAGACAACAAGGTTGATGACCAAAGTTACTTTGGTTCCAAGGTTTACCTTCTACTACTTCGGTCCCAAAAAGATTGTCCTATTCCCATTTTCATATAGATCAAGAAAAGTTCATTTAATAAAATTGGAAAAGTAAATTTTAACATCATTTATCTATTTTACTTTCATTTATTAATTATTTCACTTTAATAATCCTATTTTTTTATAACTATGCACATTAAATAGAGGCATATAAGAGAACTAATATTTCAACTACTTTTTAGAAAGAAAACTAGACCATGGTTTGAGACGGACGAAAAAGGAAAACTAAACCATCTTTTTGAGACGGAGGTAGTATAATTTATTTATTGTTTTGTACATTGTATAGAAAATGTTCCATGTGTAATTCCTTTCCTAGCTAGGATTTCCGCCAAATTTAGTCGTGATATATTTGTTTATAAACACCATGTGTTATACACATTCAATCATCAATGAAGCCATTCTTTCCCTCAACTCTTAGAATATCATTGCTCTTTGCAGTTTTATTACTTATCTCAACAAACTTTAATATAATATTATTACTAATTACTTCAAATACATGTCCATATAATTCACCATGTACGTAAGATGTGTAATGCACGTACTTATCACTCGTTATTAAAAGTAGGTAGATTCATTACATTGCAATTCAATTTTGATTTATTTAGAATTAGAACTAACTAAAAATTTATCAATTTTATATTGAATCTAAATATCATTAAAGTGATGGTCCATATCCACGATTCTCTATGAGAAGGTGAATTAGGTTTTTCTACCATCTCATTGGTTTTCATCGGCCGATTCTTCTGGCCGTTTAAGATCTAATTTTTAGCGACTAGTATCACAGTGAAGTGGTGGTGCTCATCAATGAGAATGGATTCAGACGATATATTGGAACTTTGTGAGAAACTGAAGCTTGATGCTGAAGAAGCCCCTCATGTTATCCTAAATGAAGAGATTTGTATGGGGGGAGCCATAATATTAATCTCTGCTTAGTGGGTAAATTGCTTGGAGCAAAACATTTCAATGAAGAGACGCTTGAAAGGGTATTGCATAATATCTGGACAACCACAAAGGGTTTTGCGATGGAACAAAAGGGCAACCCAAACACATTCGTTTTCCAATTTGAAAACTTAGCAGACCGAAAATGGGTTCTTATCGGAGGCCTGTGGAACTTCAACAACCAGTTTCTCTCAAGATGCCAGCTGGGGCGGGAGATATTCTTAACATGGACTTTCACATTATATCTTTCTGGGTTCATCTATATAACGTGTCCCTTATATGTCAAACGGAAAGTGCTCTACGCCAAGTTGGAAAATTGCTTGGGGAGGTTAAGGAGATTGGCGTCTCTGATTACGCCAAGAATTAAGGTGAGGGTTGATATGTGACAACCTCTTAAAAGAGGAATCGCAGTCTTCATATCATCTCTGAGGGAGGAATTCACCTTGCCTATACAATACGAAAGACTGCCTGATTTTTGTATCGAGGTGGAGTGATAGGGAAAAAATTTAACAAATGTATTCTAGGGGGGCGGACAGAGAACAGAAGGGAGATCTTTAGATTTGGTGAACAACTTCGGCATGTGGTGGGAATGGGACGAAGAAGGGCAGGTATGACAAGCTCAGAGGGACGTGGATCGGAGCATAGTTTTAATACTTTGAGAGAAAATATGAGGATGATGATATGTACAGGGGGAGAGCACAGCTCAACCGGAGACACCAGAGAGGGAGAAAATAAATATATGTGGGGCTATTGAGAAGGAGGGTGGCATAGCCAGAGAGGGAAAAATTACTACTAATGGAGACGGAGACAAAAGAGGTAAGGGAGAGCAGGTGGCAGATGCTGTGGAAATAGTCTGCTGTGGAAATAGAAAAAGGAAATGGGAAAGCCTTAGAAGGAACGAGCAGAGTGATAGGGCAGGAGAAAAAAAAAAAAAGGATCGATGGAAAATAACATGGAGGTGGAGGAGTTGAGTGAGCTGAATTTGAAAAAAATTACAGTAAGGATGGAAGGAGATGGGGAGCGTGCTAATAAGGAGGGAAAGAGGGCTCAGATGTTGAAAGAGGAACAAATGGGACTGGGCAAAAGAAGTGGAAGCGGCAATCCCCAAGTAAACTATCACGACTGATCAGTGTGGTTAGGAGTAGTTTGGGACAAAAAACAAGTCCTTCTGGAAAGAGGAAACTACCTAAATCACTCATGGGAACATGAGGAGTGGTAAAATGAGGGCGTCTTTCCCTTCTTGATGAAAAGGAGAAGATGGCGAATAGTTCTAATGATAAAACGCCGAGTCCTGGGTAACAGGACTGCCATAGTCCATGAGTTGCATATACTAGAATGTAAAAAGGATGGGGAACTCCTATACATTAATATCTCTGCAGAATTTGATTTGTACACATTCTCCTAATCTAATTTTTTTTTTGGCCGAAACTAGGTTATCAGGTACAAAGGCCGAAACTAGGTTATCAGGTACAAAGGCAAGGAACATATGTTATTATTTGGGTTTCTCCTCAAGCTTAGTGGTGGACAGCCAAGGGCGAAGTGGTGGACTTATGATTTTATTGAATGATGAGTGGGATGTAAGAATTAGATCATATTCGATAGGGCACATCGATGCTAATATCGACAGAAAGGGTGCGGTGGCTTGGAGGTTCACAGGTTTCTATAAAACCCAAGGTTATCCCATGGGTGTGTAGGAGAGATTTTAATGAGACCCTATTTCACTTTGAACATATAGGCAGTGACATGAGGCACATGGGAGCGATGGAGAACTTTAGAAGAATCTTGGAGGAATGTAACCTTTATGAGCTGAACTATATAGGACCTGTGATGACATGGAATAACTGTAGGGACGGCAATGTAAACATCTAGGCGCGGCTTGACAGAGCAGTATGCAATGTGGAGTGGAGCAGCCTATACCCTCATGCAATGGTAGAAAACTTAGATTACATGAACTCTGATCACCACCCAATCAAGCGAAATTTTAATAGTAAATTTTAATAGTAAACGAATAAAAAAGGGACTGAGAACACAGGACCGACTGTTTCAGTTTGAGGCTTTTTTGGACACATGAAGAAAGTTATAAATAGATGATTCCAAGACTGCTTTCATGTTGGAGGAGTGAGAATGAGTTAGATCCTTTTGAGAATATTAATAGAAACTTAGCAGACTGCTCCAGTAAAGCTTAAAGAATGGAATAAGTCACATTTTTCTAACTCAAAGAAGGAAATCAGGGACCGTGAGGAAAGGCGAAACAGATTGCTAAATGGGAAAAATCAAAATGATACTATGGAGGAGGTGTGGCTTCTAGAAGTGGAAATTGAAACAATGCAGAGACGAGATGAGGGCTACTGGAGAAATCGAGCCCGGATGGATTGGCTAAAGGATGGAGATTTTAACACTCGGTTCTTCCATATGCGTGCATCAATGAGGAAAAAATGGAACACAATCTAGAGATCGAAAGGGGATAATGGGCAGTGGATTGAGAAGGCAGATGGGCTGATAGAACACATAGAGGATTATTATTCAAAACTGTTTGCAAGTGATCAGCCATCATAAGATGAAATTGAGGTGAGCGTGCAAACCATACATAAGCATCTCTCTGAGGTGGACATCAAGCTGCTTTCCGAACCTTTGGTGAAGAAGATATCACGCAAGTTCTCTTCAATATGGGGCCCCACAAGGCGCCCGAAGTTGATGGATTTCACGCTTTGTTTTGTCAAACTCACTGAGTTGTCCTTAAAGGTCATATCTCTACTGCTTGTTTAAAAGTTTTAAAAGACGGCATGTCAGTAAAATCTATAAATTAGACAACTATTGCACTAATTCCCAAAAAATTATCCTCAGAATGTATTAATGAGTATCGGCCTATTTCTCTTTGTAATGTTTTGTATAAAATTATTGCAAAGTGTATAGCAAATAGGATAAAACAGGTCCTGCCTCCTTTGATCTCATGTACAGAGAGTGCATTCGTACGGGGAGGATGATTACGGACAATACAATTGCTGCTTTTGAACTACTTCTTTTTCAATGGGAGTGAAGAGGTGAAGAGAAATGTGAATAATAGGTTTGTAGCTCTCAAGTTAGACATGAGCAATGAATATGACATAATCGAATGGGGAGTTGTCGATGTAATTCTGAAACGAATGGGTTTTGCCGTACCTCTAACCAGGCGCGTCCTTGATTGTATTACTACAACGGAGTTTACTTTTACTATCAATCGACGCTCTTCCGATCTCATGTCATTTCAACAAGAGGATTGAGGCAGGGACGTCCATTGTCACCCTACCTATTCATCCTATGTGCGGAGATGTTCTCTTCTTTAATAAACAAAGCTGAATTGGAAGGAAAAATTGTAGGCATGCACTGCACAAGACGAGGGCCAAAAGTCCGCCACCTATTTTTTGCCGACGACTCTATCCTGTTCTTCAGAGCAAGAGTACCAGAAATGGAAAATATTCTCAACATTATTGGAGTCTATGAGCAAGTATCCGGGCAGCTGGTGAATATGAACAAAACTTCAATAACCAAATGTAAAAAATCATCTGAAACAGAGGATGGAGGAGAAGCTAGGTGCTGATGAGAAAGCAACATGAGCAATAATAGCTAGGGTTACCTACCATGGTGGGTCGGAACAAGAGAAAAATATTTGGGGCAGAATTCAGAAGTGGCGTAGGGACTTTTTCTCTAGTACGAGAAGGGAGGTAATGGTGAAATCAGTTCTTCAAGCGATCCCCACCTATGTAATGAGCCTCTTACGAATCCCAAACGATCTGTGCAATGAGCTCTGAGGTGTTATATCAAAGTTCTAGTGGGCTAAAGGGGATTCCGGTAGAAAGATGGCGTGGATCAATTGGAGTAAGATGTGCCAAGCAAAAAAAAAAAAGTCAGGTGGAATGGGCTTCAAGAACTTGATGATCTTTAACCAAAGTCTCCTAGCAAAGCAAATATGGCAACTATAAGTAACCCAGACTCTTTTGCAGTGCGAATCTTGAAGGATAAATACTTTCCTTCAACTCACATCCGACAAGCATCTTACAAGAAAGGTAGCTGATACCTTTGACAAGAATTAAGTTAATAAATTCGAAATCAATTCATTTACCTTGATTATGGTTTGGTTATTGGTTTTGGAACGAAAACCATAACCAAACCATAACCCATGGTTATTCGTTTTAATAATCATAACTATTTGAAAATTTAGAAAAATCAAACCAAAACAAACCGGATCAAACTACTCGATTTTGGTTTGATTCGGTTGGTTACATTCCTAAATTTTAATTAAAGTGCTTAACTTCTTGGCAATAAAGACGATTATTCACATTTTTACGTTGTTAAATTTAATTAGTCACTTAAGTCGTAAAATAGAGTTTCGCTGATTCTTAAGTGACATTAAGCATGATAAATTTTTAACTATTTATTTTTAACACATTGATAGTGTTTTTTAAAGTACTACACATTGATAATGTTAATTAAATAAACCATTACAATTCAACTTTAAGTGAAAAATGGGTCATAACTAGGCCTGGGCATAGGGTCGGGCGGGTCACAACTTTAAGTTTGAGTATGGTCGGTTTGGATGGGTCGGGTTCCGATTTGGGCTCCTCTTTTTTTTTTTTAGCTTGGCCCAAATGAAAAGAATAAGAGCCCAAATAAAAAGAATAAAAGAAAAAAAAAACCCTAATGTCTTTTGAATCAGTTTTGATATACACTCCTCTTCCTCCTCCCTCTATTTCTCCCTCAAGACATGGCGGCGGCGGCGGCCAAGGCAGACAGAGGCGTAGCAGGCTAGCGGCGGTGGCGAGGCAGACGGACGCAAAGAACCATCAGCGGCTGAGGTAGACGGACACGAAGAAGCGGCAGAAGGAGGTGCGGCGGAGGCGTAGCAGAGCAGCGGCGGTGGGTCAATGATAGAAGGGAAGAGCAGCAGTGGTGGAAAGGAAGAGTAGGGTTTCAATTTTCAATTTTGACTTCAGTTTCCAAATGACTCAAAATGACCAGAATATTGTAAATTTTTTACTTGAGCTTCCAAATTCCAAATGACTCTGAGATTTGTAGATAACTGGAATATTGATTCATTGAATAATATTAGCATTTAGCAGAAAAACATTTAAAAAAAAAAGATAATGCAATTCAGTTTTGACCGATTTAACCGAACCGGTTCTATACAGTTTGGCTTTCATCGGCATAACCAAATTAATTCATAACATATAACCCCATATAACAAATAAAGAAAATAAAGATAATTGAGCCACATAAGTTGTTAACATTGTTGTTAACTTTGACAACAAAGTTAACAAATTCTTAAAAATATTCCTTTAACAACTATCATTAAAATATCTAATGTAGCTATATTTATAAGTTGTTAACTAACAACATCATTTTCTTGTAAAATAGAAAACTAACTTCATTCAGCACCACTAATGTAGATGCTCTAATTGCTCTAAATATATTATAAAAACTCTCTTACTCCATAGATAACTGATGGAGAATGCTATATGAACCGCAATACCTTAACCACAATGACCACATGGGCAAAAGACCAGATTACCATTTGAGAGAAAAAACAAAGTTTTATAACAATTCAATTGTTAAGCGAGGCTCTTTCAAGAAATTTTACATCAAATGGAAGATTTACCATCCATATATACCTGTACATACTTTATGGTCATTATAGACCATACAAAATGGCACAATTAAAGGATTGCTTGGTATCAAGAAAGGTATCAACAATCTATATTCTCTGCATTTTGAGCTGGATATGTACAAGTGATTATTAAGCATAAACAAAATCTCGAGCAACAAAGTGAAAAGTACATACGTGATTTCATTATGCATTATGTATTGACACATCATGGAAAATAAAGAAATTCAAACCACTCAATAAGAGGTTGAAGAATTCCAGTTTAAATAGTCAAAATGAAATTTTCAAGAGAAGTTATAGTTTCTGAAAAGAAAGTACAAAAAATTCTTGGAAAGTATTTCACTGTAAAACCTAGAGAAGCTTCAAAAGAAAAAAATTTCTTTTAAAAGCAATACAAAGGCAAAGGCATGTTTATTTTGGCATATCTTATAAAGAATTTGCTTTATATGTCCAGCATGCTTATAGTAAAGCAAGTATTTGTTTGCTTGGTAAAGTGGATATTAGACAAATAAAATGGAAGATAGATCTTTCAGATAGAAAGATTCTATACTGGGTAACAATTGGACCTGTTAAAGTTCAGTTTAAAAGTACACTATCAGCTTATTTAGATCAACCAATCAAAATGGCTATAGTAGACAATCGTATTCAAAATCCTGCCGAAAGATGTTTGGGTATGATTCAAGGAAATCTAGCATGTGGTAAACTTCAGTTTACTTAACACCCTGGAATTTCCGTATCACTTCATGACACGGATTTTAATGGCATATTATCATTTGTTGATGATTATTGCAGAAGGGACCTTGTTAAGGCTAATAATGTACCTTTCTCCATTACCTATCTTGTTAGTTATGTTATCCATAATAGTCATAATAATGCAGTGGTAGAAACTAACCAAAAGATAACATATGAACTAGAGTTCGCAGATTATCTTGAAATAAAAGAAATTAAGTTTGATATTCTTACTCGACCTGACAGTAATTGGAGTTCAGATTTAGGGCCAAAACCCTTAATCAAAACTCAAGGCATATTACTTACTAAGGGTGAGTCTAGCCAAACACCTTTAAAGAAAAATGAAAAACAGAAAGAAAAAATTCTTGTTACCACTACTTCTATTAAACAGGAGATAACTGGAAGACAACCTGTCTCACAACCTCAAGCTACTTCGATAATGATTTCAAATGTCACACTTCCACAAGGAATGAGGCATTTTGGACAATTTGAGGCAAGAACTTCAAACTTGGGAATGCTTACAGGTATTTTTAAATATCCTAAATGAAACTTCTCAGGAGAAAATTTGAGGAAGACTACCAAAGTGGCAACGACCTCAGTACACTTAATGTTCTCTTATCTTTTGAAGATAAAGAATTAGAAAGAATTAGATCTTATTGTAAATAGCTAACTCTTCTTGAAAGAATAGGAAGAACAAATTCTCTTTTTTGAACAAGTTGATGAACCTGAGGAAATAACTTCAGAAGAATCACAACAAGATGAGATTGAAGTTATAATCCCACAAAGATATACAGTTGATAAAACTGAAGGAATTGTCATAAAAGATTCAAAGATTAAAGTTGAATCTCATGAAGGAACATCTTACTTAAATGAGATGGAAGGAGAAAGAATTATTGGTGATAATTCCCCTAGACCACTTAGAGGTATTCAAGTAACCGACTCAAGAGAAAAGATTCCTTAAAATTTTAGAAGTTGTAGGAACATATATACTAGACCTTGATTGTGATACTGATCCAAGCAAAGCAATCAATGAATGGTTAGTAATCTAGTTATAACTATGATTGGTAATCCACAGCTAACTAAGGAAGAGGTTTCAGCTTGGAATTACATCAAAGCAACTGCTAGAGGAAATGTCAGGAATTTCTTGGAAATCCTAACAAACGAGCAAATCAATGCACTTTGGCTTGAAGCCACAGCAGAAAAATAATAATCAACCTAATCCTACTAGGTTTATTATTAGTATTGTTGAAAAAAATCTCTCAGGTGTTCACTGGACAGATTTATACTACCTACCAGTCAATATTAACCACTAAAAAGGTTGAAAATGCTAAAATACAACTTTAAAGGATTCAAATTATGATTTGGATTACTTTGATCAATACCAATGTGAATACCAGAAATGGTTATTCACTTCCCAGAGATATGCTGAGGAGTTTTAAGAAAACTTCCACCTCCACATAATTCTGAGATAATTAGAAGGTTTAACCAAGTTGTTAGACTTCAAGCAGGAAATAAGCTTTATTTTTTTGCTAAAGGTTCTATAGGCTTGGCTATTACTGTAACTAAGAATTATATGAAAGAAATCTATAGAGGTGTATATGTCTACAGACAAATGAAACAAATAGCTCGCAAAAGACTAAAAATAGGTTTTAGTTGTAATCCATTCATGGAGGATCTTGTAGGAGCATATGGATGCTACCATCTAACCAGAAAATCTAGAAAATAATTTAGAAAGAAAAAAATATGTTTTCAAAAAATATAAGAAGCCGTACAAAAGAAAATATTTTTCTAAAGGAAAATATTTTAAAAAGAAGGGGAGGAGTAATCCTAACAAAAAACCAAGTACTTCCAAAGAAAAATTTTGCCCAAAAAGAAGAAAAACTGCAGATGCTGGATCTGTAGTAAACAAGGATACTATGCAAATGAGTGCCCAACTAGGAGAGATAATGACCAATGGGTTAATCTCTTTAAAGAATTTGATTA
>CAVNYN010213867.1:0-14814 GCA_963692815.1 Nyctanthes arbor-tristis | reverse complement strand
ATGCAATTGTATTACATCAATTGAAAGGATATAAGGTTTGTCACTTAAATAAATGCCAAGAGTGAGAATGTGATAACGTGATTGAATTGAATTACATTAATTGTAAAGTTGCAAGGTTCTTACAAAAATAAATGTCAAGAATTGGAACATGATTATTGGAACATAATTTATATTGGAATTTGAATGTGCTTATTGACAATGTATTGATAATGATTGTATAACGACATGAGTTTGCTATTGATAATGTAAACGTTATTTTGACAATGATCGAATAACTGTTCGAAATGTCACAAGAATTTAAAGAATTGTGACTCGAGGAAGCCTAGAAGTAAAGAATGTGATTATTAGTTAACATTTTGGAAATTGATAAACTAATTGTAAAACCCTATAAAATGCAAGGGCTCAAGTAACGAGAATTAAAACATTATGACTTAATCATAACGCAACCCAAAGTATAAGAACTGCCCTAGCAAAATTCCGCCAAGTGTGCGGCGCCACATTGCTCCACGTATCATAGTTTGATTGGTGGACTTTAAAATTTATTAAAAACAACTTAATCATAACTATTATATAAAGGGCTTAAAGGTCTTCAAACTTTCCAAACCCCCAAACTATTCCATTTCTCTCTCGAAACCCCAAAATTCGTCTAAAGCTATTGGAGGGGAAAAATCAACCCTAAAAACCTATCAAATACCTAGTTTTACACTTGAAAAATAGTACTTGTCATCTATAGATAGATCATAACACGAAAACTTAGCTTTAGTTGAGGAATATCAAGACTCTAATAGTACTTTCCACTTGAAATTATTCGAAGAATATTTGAAGTGAGTAACCAATGCTTTGATTCCCTTTCCACTTCCATGAAGCTTTGATAAGATAAGCATGTATTTTGATTGATGATTTACATGAAATGAAAATGGATTTTGATGCATTGAAAAGAAAGATTGATTTATTGTATTTCAATCACTAGTTGCTCTACCCGTCTTAACGCTATGACATATTCAATGATCCCAGGATATGGAATATTAGTGTGGTGTTTGCTTTGAATTGGAAATTCGGTAATGGTCAACCGAGGTTAATTGTTGATCTACTTAATTGTACATGGCCATGATTGAATTGATATAATTCTTGCGCGCACTACAGGTAGTAGTTTAACTAGTGATAGGGCCTTTTTGTTCATTGAAAAACTTTGTGCATTGAATGATTTTCTTGAAAATAAATCTTTAAATTGAAGGGTGAATCAAAGGGTTTTGTTACTCACTGAATACTTCATACTCACTCCCCCTTTACTACAATTTTTATAAGTGTTTGAAGCTCTGACATTGGAAAAGCAAGGCAAGTCATGTGTTAAAGTATGCTCACGAAGAGAGTAGAGTTTTGCATGTAGTGACATCATGTCTCTTGAAAAATATTATGAATTTAATATCTTTTGTATTAATAAATATGTCCACCTCCCTATAAATGTATTTTTAATTTTCTATCAATTGGAAACTTATCTTTCAGTATGATTACTTCCCAAGAATTTCTCTTGACTAGATTAATTTTATTTGCTTTAGTAATCAATGAAATATATCTATTAATATAACTTGTTGTGTCATTTGCAACTTATTGATAAATCAAGTTTTAATGTCTCTTTAAAATATAATAACTTGTTAGTTTAAGTAATTAGTTTTATCAAGATGAAAGTTATTTGTTTATTTTGTACGTCTCATTCCATTATTTATATTGAAACTTCCGTTATTAAATTTGTTAATCAATATAAGATACTCGAAAATTTATTATAAAATTTGACGGGGCGTGACACCAATTCCCAAAAAGCCAATTAAAAACCTCCATTTCACCAGCAGCTGCCACCCATCACCAACTGCCCTAAATTTCCCGTCGCCCAAATGATGCTCTGCACTTCCTCCTTTTCTCTGATTTTCACCTTCACGCGCAGCCTCTATTTCATAAAATAACCAAAATACCGTTCTTTATCGTCTGTAAAAGAAGCAACAATTTTTAATCTTCAGTTTATGCATTGGTTCTTTCTGGGTTTTCCTGATTCTTTTGGCGATAAACTTGAAGCGATGTCCAACATTAATCAGATCAACCGTCGAAACGCAAGCTAAGTCCTTTTGCATCACTTTCAGTTCAGCAGATATGCGTTCTTTTAAGTTAACTATTGCGTTTCGTGTTGATTCTTTCAATTTTTTCTCATGGGGTTAATCTGGGGTCTTTGTTGTTTTATGTGTTTGAGTAGGTTTACTGTTGGGTTGTTGTTTAAAGTTGTGTATTCTAAAATGCACTTATTGGAGATTTAGTTGAATAATTATTCTTGGATACAGTTGAGAGAGTAAAATATATAGAAATAGAGACAAAGTATATCTTTGTTTGTATTTTTTAAATTTTTTAGGGTGATAATTCGACTTTGAGGACAGAGCACTTTACTGTATGTGTTCATTTTGAGTTCAAGCTTGCACTCTGAAATAGCACTTTACCTAAAACTAGCCTAGATTTGATGTGCTCTTCCGATGTAGAATCTATTATATTTACGTTGTAAAATCTCTTTGATCACCACTTTAGTTTCATTATGATATTTGCTGTTATGTGTGATAAAGTGTGAGATCTTTGCTGTTTTTTGGGACTCTGTTTTCTTGTGCAAGTGGGTCGCTTTTGTTGGTAGCATTAGTTTTTCAGATCTAAACAAAATCTTGGGAGCGTGTTTTTTGCTTCGATCTTTTTCTTATCTTGCCTAAGAACTGATACATTAAATTGATGGACTGATACATTAATCTGCCTATGATTTAAGTTGGCGAAGGCATGACTCTTTGTTAAAAGAAAAAAAAAAAAAAAAACTTTCGTCATGTGAGTAGTTATCTCGACCAATGTATAGGTTAGTTTATTGAACAACCGGAGCCAAAAATATATATATATATATGTATGTAACATAATTATTTTCTGTATGATTTTCTTTTAGCCTATTGTTGACACTCCGGTTGTAAATTGTCTTAAAAACCATGTATTAAATGTTCTGATGTAATTTATATTTGTAAAAATGGATTGCCTGTGACGATCAATGCAAGGTAATGGAGTGCAGATTTTTTGGGAAAAGGTAAGTTCAGATTATCTATAGTTTAGTGAAATATTTTATTGTCTTAGCAGTGTCAAGACTTATGATCATTCTCCCTTGTTTAATCCACATGATAATGTCGGACCGGCTTGTAGAACATAATCGGTAACCAAAATAACTGTACATGCCTTTTTTTTTTTTAAAAAAATTGTCAATATAAATTGTTAACACTGACTGAAAATAGTTTTGCAAAATAGAAAAAAACAACGTTTATATGGAAACAAAAAAACAATAGAAATCACACTAGGAAAATTAAAAGGCCTTGTCTTATTACTGTAGTTGCTTAGAACCGACCAAACAATGTAACATTTTCTTTAAAATTATTGGGCAGCAATGTAATATTTGAAAAGGGATGTAAGTTAAATCACTCATATTATTAGTTTAAATTACTGTAAAAAACATGTTAATTAGGTTAACATAATAATAATAATAATAATAATAATAATAATAATAATAATAATAATAATAATAGGTAAAAGGGGAAGTTAAGGCTTAATTACCTGGTGATGTATAAGTAGAGACAAGGATTTGCGTATTGTTACCTTCATTATTAGTAAACGCAGTGTTATTTTTTAGTTCTAACATTAAAATTGATAAGTCCACTTAAAAAAAAAAAAAAAAAAAAAAAAACTGGGCCTATCTGCTAATTAACTTCAGAAATTCAATAAGACTTGTTTAAAACAGAAAAAAATACCTGGACTGGCCATTGTTGGACCACATTGTGTTCAATCTTGTCCTTGAATTGTGATTAAATAACGATAAAACATATTGGACTTGGAATTCGTAGAAATTAAATTAGCGTGAATTTGTAGAACATATCATTCAATATGATATGGATACTCCAATTTTAATTTTTTACTCATGTTTTTATCGTTTTATAATTTTGTAACTATAATTATTACGTGTTGATGGCTTCTTAATTTTATTAGATTACCTTAACAGCTTTTAAACTCTCATTACTAATTTTTTAATAATAAAAGCTACACCATTGCCTACACTCTTTCCCTCACGACGCTCTTCCGATAAAAAAAAAAAAAAAACGTATTGCATCCAATACGTAGCTGTGCATGCGATTAATATTTGTTAGTTAACCTCTAAAATTAGATTAAAATTAAGGACAATGATAAAATAAAGCGTTATTTGAAGAAAGTGAATTAGGATAAATTCGCTAAACAAATTCCCACAATGAAATAGGCTGTAACTCTATATTTGAATTTTTTAAATTGTTTATCGTTTTCTAATTCCGTAAGCTTTTTTCCCAGAGATTTGAAAGTGTTAATATTATATTTTGTTTTTCCATAATGCTCCAGTTTACGAATTTTCACATTAAAATTAGATTCTAAAACTCATTTTTTGGCTGGTAACCGAATGATTGTAATCTGTCTTTGCTTTCTTAATTTTGTTAGCTTATCTTAACATCTTTAAAACTTTTGTTAGTAATTTGCCTTAGCCTCATTAACAATGTGTGATTTTTTTTTGGCGGTCCTTGAATAACCTGGTTTGTAGTTTTTGTATCAATGAAAAAATTATTTAAAGAACTAACAGACTAAATATTCCTTCTTTTAAATATTTGTAGTCTAGTTAACGGATTAAATATTCATTCTATTACTGAATTCGTAATCTGTAATATTATTTTAAGCTGCCTTAGTATTTGATAATAATTCGGCTAATAATTTAACGAAGTAAAATGTGAATGTCAAGTGTAACACTCTTTTTTTGGAACTCCATAAAATGTTCATTGACGGTTATATATCAGCCATGAAATTTTTTTTCAAAACTTGGCTTTTTTTTTCAAAACCTGGCTGGTTCGGAATTTCGATTGAAGCTTAAACGTAAATTGAAAAGCAAACTTAGACAGAAACAATTGAAAGCGTAGGATAAGCTAAGCTATTGGTAGGTTTGTCCAACCCCTCGCTCATTTTCATTCAATCTTTATCATAGTGTTACGAAACTTGCTTGTTGATTGCTGGACTGATTATGAAGCTTCCACATCGCCTTTATTAGACTCAGCGTCCTTTGGTGACCTCTTTTTGGGAGTTTTCGCCGGGGAGGTGACCTCGTTGTCACTCTCCGAATCTTCTTCTGTGAGCATTGTATGTCCTTGGGTTTCTTCATTTTGTGTCATTAAGTGAAATTATTTCATGGTCCGTCTTCTTTCCCCTTTTAATTAAGTCTGCATCATTGAAAATGCGTCTAACAATATAGATTGTGTCCCCTCCGTGGATATTTTATTTCTGAACATTTAACTCAAAGAAAGGTTGTAACATCCTGCCATAATTTAACCCCCAATAAAGCAACGTGGTCAACAATAATGGAATAATTGCTCGAATTACATTGGACGATCATGAGATTATCACTTTAATGACAACAAAGAAAGAAATGTGGTTCTTGATTGACAAAAATCGAAGTTCGGTGATTAAATTACAAAACGACACAGAATATAAAGACTTCTCAAGCAATAAATGAGCGAACCTCATTATGTCACATCACATATGTACCACATCGCGCCAAGTGTCGCGGTATGATTGACGGAACTCAAATATGATTCAAAAATAGTTAAATTCAGATAATAATAAAGAAGGGATTGGAATGAACATTTTTGCAAAGCTTTTCCGTACTTCTCCACCTATCTTCCATCCGTCTAAAAAAGAACAAATCCATCGACAACTATGGCGGGGAAAAAACAACCATTAAAACTCACCAAAATGTCTATTTGTCTCCTGAAAAAGGTTCTTCACCATATATAAAAAGATTATAACTTGAAAAATAGCTTTGATCGGAGAATATCGAGGTTTTGGAAGCACTTTTCTATATTAGAATTATTCAAGCCATCTTTGGGAAATAAAAAGGTAAGTAACGCATGTCTTGGCTCTCTCCATCTCTTGATATGCGTGTTTAAATGATTTTGACATTCTTTGTGAGTAGTACGTGTATTGGTTCTATCTTTTGACTCTCTCTTTCAGCTTCCCCCCTCTCTTTTGGAACCAGTGCATTTCTTTAATTGTATTTGGCTTTTGATAATTGATGGTGCACTATTGCTTTGGATAAACCATTGTTTCTTACTCTTGGGCATCGCTAGTAGCGCTGTCTACATATTTTGCATTGTTTTGTGGTAATTTTTGTGGCATTATGACATTGCTATGTAGTCTTGGTCATTTTGTATATTTGTATCGTATGGCTTACGGGCAGAGGCTAAACTAATGATGTGCCCGGGCCTTGTGATCTTTCTTGCATTATTTTGCACGGGCCAATATATGTTGTTATTCACTGAATACTTTGTACTCACTCCCCATCTTCTACAATCTTGTAGGTATTGAATTTAGAGCGTTATGGCCGGATCGTTCTAAAGGTGGAGAAGATCCATGTATGTGATCGAAATTTCGGTATGTAGCCGAGGTTTCATTGTGTGTAGCCCACAAAACACTTAATTATCAAAGTAAACAGTAAAAGTATCTCAATACTTTTTAATTGTATTTGTAAAGTCTCGCCCTCGATTTTGAATCGAGATATATATATATATATATATATATATTGAAATGCTTCCGCTATCGATATTTTGCGATAATAAGATAATAGATTTGGGGCGTGATAATGTGGTATCAGAACATGGTCATGTGGCCTCACATACATGTATCGCTCTGATTTAGACAAATCTGTGCATTTACAGGTATTGAGATTGTTTATATTAATTGATAGTAAGTTAAATTTGACATTTATGATACTATCATCGTATAGAAGTGGCTCTTAAAGGTTTATCAATTGCAATGAAAATAAGAAAATTTGAAGGGAAAAAAAATGTCTTGTGCGGATACATCGTTTGAACAGTGCGGCAGCACTGTGCTTTCAGGAGAAGGCAGGAAGTGAGGTGTGGGTGACACTCCAGGAGAGTGGCCACACCGCGCCATCTGTTTGGAGCAGAAGAGCTTGTGCGGTAGCACTGCTACTGCTGTGTGGCCGCATAAAGGGTTATTTTTGGCTATTTTGCACCCAAATCGAACTTTGTTGGTTATACTCAAACCTATTCTGATTAAAATCTAAATAACTTATGAAATTGGATTGTTGAAGCTTTGAATAATTGGTTAACTCAATCTTTGTGAATTGAAGATATATTTGGGTTAGATATGTTAAGAAGAAGAGATAAATAAATTTGATTTTTGGTATTTTGGTACTTTGACACTATGCACGGTAAAGAAATGAGAGTGCAGTGGAAGCCACTCATTGAAGTGAAGACGGTTTGATTGCATGCTATGCTTTTAAGAGTTCTCGCCATAATGCTTAGCGAATTTTGAGGGTGAAATTTATTTAAGGGGGTAGATTGTAACATTCCGTCAGAATTCAACCCCAGTAAAGCTATGTGGTCAAGGATAATGGAATGATTGCTCGAATTACATTGGAAGATCTTAAGATTATCGCTTTAATGACAACAAAGAAAGAATTGCGTTTCTTGATTGACAAAAATCGAACTTAGGTGACTAAATTACAAGACGACACAGAATATAAGGACTTCTCAAGCAATAAATGAACGAACCTCATTGCGCCACATCACATATGTGCCACATCGCGCCAAGTGTCGTGGCATGATTGGCGGAACTCAAATATGATTTAAAAATAGTTAAATTCCGACAATTATAAATAGGAGATTGGAATGAACTATTTGCAAAGCTTTTCCATACTTCTCTAACTATCCTCCATCTATCCAAAAAAGAACAAATTCGTCCACAACTATAGTGGGAAGAAAATGCCATTAAAACCCACCAAAATATCTATTTGTCTCTTGAAAAAGGTTTCTTACCACATATAGAAAGATTATAAGTTAAAAAATAGCTTTGATTGGAGAATATCAAGGTTTTGGAAGCAATTTTTTACTTTAGAATCATTCAAGCCATTTTTGGGAAATAAAAATGTGAGTAACGCATGTCTTGACTCTCTCACTCTTGATATGCTTATTTAAATGATTTTAGGATCTCAGGTGACTGGAGTTCAGACGGTGCTCTTCCGATCTGTTCTCTCTCGACTCCCTATTTCGGCTCTCCCTCTCTCTTTTGAAACATGTGACTTCCTTTAATTGTATTTGGCGTTTGATGATTGACGGTGCACTATTACTTTGGAGAAACAATTGTTTCTTGTTCTTAAGCATCGCTAGTGGCGCTGTCTACCTGTTTTGTATGGTTTTGTGGTAGTTTTTGTGGCATTATGACCTTGCTACATGGTCTTGGTCATTTTGTATATTTGTATCGTATGACTTACAGGTAGAGACTAAACTAGTGATGTACCCGAGCTTCGTATCTTTGTATCTTTGTTAATTTGTGATATTTCTTGCATTGTTTTGCGTAGGCCAATACATGTTATTGTTTACTGAGTACTTTGTACTCACTCCCCATCTTCTACAATCTTGTAGGTATTGAATTTAGAGCGTTATAGTCAGATCGTCCTAAAGGTGGAGAAGATACATGTATGTGATCTAGATTTCAGTGTGTGGTCGAGGTTTTATTGTGGGTAACCCACAAAACACTTAATAATCAGAGTGCACAGCGAAATGTCTCAATACTTTTTAATTGTATTTGTAAAGTCTCGCCCTCGATTTTGAATCGAGATATATATATTGAAATACTTCTACTACTGATATTTTGAGATAATAAGATAATAAGATAAGAGTTGTTCTCCTCACATAGGTTCTTTCGGTGAAGTCAGTCTAATTTAGGGTTGTTGATAGGATACAGACCGCTGTTTTCTTAGATATACACATTTTTAATCACGTACAGTCCACCTTCTTCGATGATTGAGTCCATCTCTTCTATTATTTTTCCCTTAACTGTGCCATGTACATGATCTCCCTGCTCGTTGAAAGATTAATTAGATATGCAGTAAAACAATATAAGTGTTCAAAATGAAAAAAATCGTTTCTCGTCTCACTGCTTTGTCAATCAAGAGGCGGTCGAAACTTGGACCCAGTCGGTCTCCTTCCGGTACTTGCCACTTCTGTCCACACAGTAGTTTCAGCTGCCAGTTAAAACGGTTTCTATTGACATCTTTCAATAGTATGATGGTGGTAGGCATTTTTTTTAGAAGTTGCAGCGTGTGTGTTTACACTGGACTGTTGTGAGGAAAATAGTCCTGAAGTTGTCTTTAAATAGACTCGAAAATATTACTAATTAATGTTATTTTTTTTAGTGTAGCCTCTTTGAGATATAAGTGTTCAAGATGAAAAAATCTTTTTTCTTCTCATCGCTTTGTTAATCAAAAGGAAGTCGAGACTTGGACCCAATCGATCTCCTTCTAGTACTTGCCACTTCTGTCCACACAGTAGTTTCAGCTTTCAGTCAAAATAGTTTCTGTTGACATCTTTCAACAGTGTAATGGCGGTAGGCATTTTTTTTTTAAAGTTCTTGGTCTGTAATTTCAGTACAAAGAAAGCTGCAGCGCATGTGTGCGCTCTGGATTGTTGTGAGGAAAATGGTCTTCAGGTTGTCTTTAAATATATGGGAAAATATTACTAATTAATGTTATTTTTTTTAATGCAGCCTCTTAGAAATTCAAAATCAGCTGCTCAATGATTATGCCTGGGAACACGCAGCAGTTAAAAAAATTAACTTTTTGGTAATTTGGGAGGACTTGAACAATCTAAACCGTTGAAATAAGATCCTGCTGAAAGCTTAGCTTTATTTGTTATCCTTGTTGCTCGAAGTGGCGGCCAAGCCGCCAGAAAGTATGCATCTTTCTTTTTTAATTTTTTTTCCATTTCTCTATGATAGACAGCTCCAACTACATTGGTAATGTAACACTTTTTAGATCTTGGCCCACATTCCTACACCCACACCTGCATTGAGAACAATAACCAATTTAAGTATAAAAATGTATCTTTAATTTGCGCCAGGAAGGGGAAAAAAGTGGAAATACCACTAGTCTTTTGGGCGGGGAAACCTCATGTGGGTCTCAGGAAACTCAGCTGCTTTAAGATATATGGTAAATGGTAGATATGTTAACTTCCCACGCCATAGAATAGTATTCAATTCCCTACTCATACAATCTCTTTGTAATTCAAAAAAGAAAAAAAATCCACGTTTTAATTGATATCTAATATGCGTTGAAGAAATATATCGATCTAAGTATCTACGTGACGAACTAAATTAGATTTCTTGATCTACCACATAGTACGTGGCAGATATCAATCAGGGTAGATCCACAAAAAAATCTAATTTTTGGTTTATAAAAAAATCAGACCTAACCTAATACTCTAATTCTACTTTCGTATCTCTCTATGTGATTATCACTTTGATTTGCCCCAATCTGTTATCTGTCCCAATCTGATATGATCTAATTGTGGATCGCAAAGTAAATTTCAAGGCTCCAAAAAAAATGATAAAAAGGGAATTCTCTCATCTCTTTTTTGTTGTCGGAAATGGCATTGCTCTGGCGTTGAGTTTTGGGGATAACATCATTATATTTCGGCGGTAGAGTAGATTGGGCTTGATCCGTGTCTCCTGTAAATATAATCAGTAATTGGCAAATCAAATTTTATCGATACTTATAGCGGATTAGGGAAAATCAAGGAGATAATGAGAGAGAGAGAAATTAAATTAGGGTATTTAGGTTTGGTTTCTTTGGAAATGAGTTTTTTTTTTGGACCCACTGTGATTCGTATCCAGCACATAATCTGTAATGAATCAAAAAATCTGATATGTTGTGCTCATTCTTTGATTGGAAACTTTTTTTTTTTAGCGGACTAGGTATCATAAAGTTTGGTGTAGATCAAGTTTTTTGTGGCCGTTATTGTTAAGGTGAGATGGGTGAGGTTGGGTGGAGTTATTATTTTTTATTGTTTTTTATTTTTATTTTTATTTATATAATTGTAATTTTAACATGAATTAATAGTGGTAATAGAAAGATTGGGGGTGGAAGGTGTTAGTAGGAACGTAACGGACAATAAATAAAAAGATGGGGTCCTATACAACCAAAAATAATGGGAACAAAATTGTATAAAAAATATAAATATGAGGCTTATAGTAGAAGTAAAGAATTAAGGGTATAATAGTTATTTTGAAAAGGATTAATGGTGAAATTGAAAAGTTAGGACGAAAAGTAACGTCAAAGACATAATAAGATAATAAATGAAAAGCTGGGGGCCTAGTAGGCCTAAAAAGAAGAATGGGGAAAATTAATATAAATTTAAAAAGTTTAGGACCTAGAGTGAAAATTACCCTTAAATCTAAATTTGATGGCTTAAAAGTCAACAATATAACTTACCTACGCAAATGTTTTATTTTTTATTTTATTTTAAGACAGTCAAGTCAAATTATTAATTTAGCACAACTGGATGGACTTCTCAGTTCTCTCCGTATATGGAAATATTACTTTAATATTTATTTGTTATTTGTTACAACAAGTTGGGAGTCCCTCTCTAAAATGGGACAAATTACTTGCAGGGTTAATAAGGACAGGACTCACGTATTAATGACATAATAATAATCATAAATAAATTATAAATATAAATAAACACGGTTTGATTAGGACCGTTATCAAAAGAAATTTGAACAGTTATCGAAATATATAACTATAACGATGATCAAGCATATGTTTCAAGTTAACAACTCTGCATTGTACATTAAAATGCAGGAATTACTTTTGAAAAATATAATTTCACTGTCTCTATTTACGTGGCTAGGTGCGTTAAACTAAATTAGATGAAATATGCTAATTAAACATTATATCAAGTAATAAAAAAAAAAAAGGTATAAGATGATACTATGGTATATGTCTTCTACTCGAAACTTTCATGTTTGTCTTTTTGTGGCGGCCGTGGACTTTTTTAATGGCCCAAAATGCCATAAATGATGAAAATATTTTCCTACTAAATTAGGCATTTAAAACTCTTGATATGTCAAAAACTCTATGTTTTGAATTTTTACCTCTTTCTAGTTCCTATATCATCTCATCTATATAAACTATTGGCACCTTAATTTAAAAAAATAAAAAAATAAAAAAAAATGAAATGTAATCTTGTTGAGTAGAGATTAATTAATTGATTTTCTTTAATTCAAGTAGACACGCAATGGTATGTGTTTTGCCAAAACTTGCAAAGTCTTACCCCACAAAATGGGAGATGGGCTGGAGAGGCTTTAAATTTTCTGGTCGTTGCTGTCATAAATTGAGTTGACAGCCGGCGCCACTATTTTCAAAACTGGCATGCAAAATTCAGTCACAAACATTTGAAATTCCTACAAATTCATGAAATTTTGTACTACAATTTTTAGTTTTTTATTATCGGTAGAAAGAACGCGATCGTTTTCAAATTTGAAAACACTAGATGCAAGGGATGAATGAATCCGATGGTATTTGCGTTTGAACATGTGGTGATTGCCATGACTAAAATGTTCGTGACTATATTCACCATAATTCTAATTGTTTTCGTTTGTGCCCTATGCTCACGTCTTAATGTGGACAACTTATATGTAGGGGCGTATTTACAAATTTTTTTGACACGAACCCAAAAAAAAGAAGGGAAATCGACAAAAATTATGTATAAAATTATTTTTTTTCCGCATCAAATTTTAAAATGTTTTGGAGCCGACACAGACTATAGTCCGTCTTGCCCGGGCCTAGCTAGATCTGCCCGTGCTTATAGAGGAATGATCTGGAAATACTAGGTGCCTCTATTATAGAGACACCTTGTGTATCTTCTCGTCCACTAGTTTTATTCACATAGACACTACTCCACATGTGGGTCTATAACTAGTGAAGGAAAAGATGTTACATACACCGAGTGTCTCCATAACGGAGATATCCGGTGTCTTTAAATCAAAATTCCATACTTACATGAACCCACTTGTTCTGGACAAGATGCTAATGTCTTTATGTGAACTCATCACATGGTGAATTCGTGTGACGTGCTCAAATTAAAATGTGAGCAGCGTGCCCAAATGAAGATTTTTGAGATTCTACAAATGCTCGTGCAAATACAAGGACGTTTGACATTGTATTTTTAGGAGCTTTAGTGGTCCTTTCTAGTTTACAGATGATAATGTATGGATTAATTAGCTTTAGGGCATCCTTAGTGGATATTGTTGTTATGAAAGTTACATGAGAGACCGTTTTACTATCATCCGCTGATTTCTTATGGTGCGAATAGATGATGTGAATGTAGCAGGTTCAAGTAAGTGCAACAACTAACTCCACCAATAGGAGAACATCTACTTTGTTTTTTATTGGTTGCTTTTAAAAATCAGGCTATCTGTTGATGTCATAAAAAACTGATAAACGGTGCTAAAATATCTTCGTCGACTACCTATGAAGATTATCATTTTTCAAAGTAAAGTTTTCAAATTCTTGACTAATTAATTACTCTAATAAGCACCCGGTGATAAGTTCATGTTAATTTGGCTATGAGCTTTAGCCGAAAAAGGAAAACACAGCTAGCTTTGCTAATAACTTCTACCTTGGCAAATAGATTTAAATAATACTTAAATAAAATGGCTAATTTAAATGTTTATACAAAGTTTAGTGGCTGTAAATGTAATTAGCTCAATACTAATCAAATTTTAGTCATTTTCTCAAGGCCCAACCCTTGAAAAAGTTGAAATCATGTCACCCTCACCGTCACATCCCTTCCTTTCTTCTCGATTCTTCAAACACTAAAAAGATAAGGCGCCTCCAGTTTTATCTGTCAAGTTGGTAAATGGTTCTTGACTTTAAAATCATCTACTCTGTAATTGATTTTAATTAATTGATAAATTTTAAAAGAATGATCACTATAAAGTAACACAAGAAATCAAAATGCACATAATCGCGATGGATCTTATAAAACCAAATACATTTATAAAAATGCACATAATCTAAATGTCCCTTATGAATTCTAGTTCTGATTGCTGGCTTCAATTCATTTTTTATAAAACCAAATAGGGTTTCATAAGACAGCCCGACTACATGTTACAAACTGCTACATGTGTAAAATCATGTATGATTTTTTGACTTGGCACTTGTGATTGGTAATTAGTTTTATAAGAAAACCATTCGGCTTCGAGAAAGAAATATGTATGACCAGAAAACTATTAAAGTATATAATAACACAAATTTTACGCTACACCATAATAGTTTGTGAAAGACCTGTTCATTTGATCTAGAGAAAAGCAAAGAATGCTAAATGAACACAATTCAAGATGATATATGTGTGTTAATATGAACTTTTATTGAATTTGATAAACAAAGGTAAATTGACTAAAACATTTTTTTTTCTTTTCTCCTTTAATTTTAGTTTATACCCAAAAGTCTTTTTGATTAAATCCAGTTGGACCACGCACCATTTGATCCTTTTCACCACTCATCAAACAAGCATACAATTCTTGAAACTGCAAAGTCTGATCAACAATCCCCCAAGAAGTACAGTTGCCATGATCATCGTTCAAACTTGAGCTCCCCTCATCACAGTAACTTGAGAAAGAAGAAACCGGAGGAGGGTTTCCTTGAGAAACAAGTAACATATCATGTGTCCTCTTCAGCTCCCCTCGAAGGCTCTCAATCTCCCTTTCGAGCTGTCGTTTCTCCGATAATGCAGTTTCCAGTCTTACTTGGAGGGAGGTGTAATCTACTTCAAGACTTTGGTTCTTCCAGCGGGCTCTCTTGTTTTGGTACCAGATTGCGATTTGTCTCGGTGGGACGCCGAGCTGTCGGGCCAGGTGGAATTTGCGCTCCGGATCGAGCTTCTTGTT
>CAVNYN010213866.1:0-23209 GCA_963692815.1 Nyctanthes arbor-tristis | reverse complement strand
CCGATTTGCAGCTCCAGTCAAGCTCCGGCGCCGGTTCTTGACTGGAGCTGCAAATCGGTGCTAATGGGTGGAGAGAGAGAGAGAGAGAGAGAAGAAGACAATTTCTTCAATTACAGTACTGTCAAGGCAAGGAAATGGAAAATCCAAATCGGTTTTGGGCTTTCGTTCATTCAGTGCATGCAACCTTAAATGTAACCTATATGCAACTTTAGATGTAAATTTTGAATTTTTTGTGACTTTTTTATTTGTTACTTTTAAAAATAAATGTGACTTTTTAATTTTTTATACGTGACTTTTTAATTAAACAAGTTATAGCTAATGTGACTTTTTAATTAAGTCATAATCAATGTGACCTTTTTTTTTCTTGTAAAAAAATGTGATATTTTTAAATTAAATATGATCTTTTATTATTTGTGAATTTTTAACTAACTGTCACAGTTAATTAAAAAATCAAAAACAAAAAAGTTACATACAATTTAAAAATGTCAAATTGATTTTCTCATGTTTAATAAAAAAAGTTATAGTCACATATAGACTTATTAATTAACTAAAAAAATCACGTATAAAAAAAAGTCACATGTCGTAAATATCATATATAGAAAAAGCTAACCTTTAATTGAAAAGTTAGACATATTGAAATAACAAATTTACATATACAAAAGGTCACATTTAATTAAAAATTAATGTTAGTTATAACTTTCACTCTTTAACCTCACCTTAATTAATCACATTATTAGGACGTAAATTTCAAATGTTGAGATATTTTGCCATAATTTTACCTAACTTTCCCTTTTTTTTTCCTTCCCTTTTTCTCTTATATAATAGTTCACGGGCCTAGAGATCGGGTTTAGGGCACTCTTGTATTCTCTTATTTTTACTTCCCTTATATCGATCGATAAATTATTAATAACAACACTGGCGTGAGCCGTCAAATCCTTTTCCAGTCGAGCGAAAAATCTCTCCACGAATCGGCAAAGATGAAGACAGGTAATCAAAGTTCATCTACAGAGGATATTGATGTTGATAGGTTTTAAGAATTACCAGATGCACTTTGTCACCATATCATGTCGTTTCTCACGACAAATATTTGGCAAGAACAATGTCGGTCTCAAAGAGATGGTGTATCCTATAGCGCTCATCCCCCGTCTATGATTTTGATGAGTATTTTTTGATGAGTCGCCGGGATGGTTTTTTGAAGTTTGTGGGTGATACTTTAAGTTGGCGTCGTGAAGAGAAATTCAGTTCTTCAAGCTTTGAAAAATTTAGTATGTGCATCGAAATAAATTCTAAGTTCAACCCGACAGAATGGATAAAATTTGCTCTCGAAAGCAATGTCAAGGAATTGATCATTAATTCAAGACGCGGTGACGACCTTGTGTACAGAAGTAGCTACGCTTTCAATGATGCTATCTTTACTGCAAAATCTTTTACAATACTTGAGCTTGCCTACCTTAAACTTGAGAAAATTCCAGTTGATCATGTGACTTTGCCTTGTCTTCAAGAACTGGAATTATGTGCATTGGATCTCAACGACTCTGTATTGCATAAGTTAATTTATGGCTGTCCCAGGCTTAAAATATTATCTCTTGATTCCTTGTGTGGAGCAAGTCAAATTACCGTTTACCAGAGGACGCTTATTCAATTGGAAGTTTCATAGTGTTATGAATTGGAAGTTGTCATTGCTCCGCCGTCTAATCTTCAATCTCTTGTCTACAAACTAATCTGGGGAGAAGAAAATTTTAAATTGACCCAGATTCAAAATTTGAAGTCACTGGAAATACACAAAATTGATATGACGAATGCAATGCCGGAAGATATTCTTCTGCAAAATCCACTACTAGAAAAATTAAAGCTACAAGAGTGCAATGTAGAAAAGTTTATCAAAATTGTGGATCCAAAACTCAGGTCTTTATACTTGTCAGATTGTATGCCATTGGCTGAAGTCAACATAGAGGCTCCAAATCTACGGAAATTTAAGTACAAGGGAGGTTCGGTAAGAATTTCATCTAATGGTTGTGATAAGGACACTTGGAGTATGGTGAGAAGATGTTTCAGGTAAAGGATTTCTGCCGCAATTTCATTAGAAGACACTTATTGGTGAATTTATTCGCATTTACATTTTTGAGTTTGATGAATTATGTATATATATTGAAGTTGATAACTTGAAAAAGTTTCTTTTTGAATTGACCGTTACTTCTCGCGATCGTTGCTCCTCCATATACTTCTGTGATATTGTTCGAATAAAACAAATGAACTAATTATTGTGTCTCTAATATCTTCTTTAATTCTCTACTTTGCGTACTACATTTAAGTGAAAAGTTAAAAGATGGAAAATAAAAAAGCAAAAAAAAATTCAATGGCCACTGTAGTCCAGGGACCCCACAGGCCTCCATGTGGCTCTAGCCTACCCTTTAATAGCGCTTTACTCCGCCACTGAATTCCAAGAAATTGATTCGATCCTCGCATCCCATGCATTACAAATAGATTAACTGAGTGCAATTGGAGATGATATGAGTGGAGATAGTAATCATATAACTCGTTAAAGAGTGTCTTCCTTTGGTTTCCTCGTTAACCATCCCCACCCCCTCCCCAACAACCAAAAAAATAAAAAAAGGGGAAAAGAAGAGAATAAAAGGAAAATTTTACGTTTTCGAGCCACGCATAACAATATTAATACTGGACTCCGGTTCAATTTTGATATCACCTCTATTTCTTCTGCCATTGATTGAATAAGATTGTGGTTTAAATTTTAGGCGGCTTTTAATATATATAAATTATAATCGAACCTTACTGTCAATAATAATAATAATAATAATAATAATAATAATAATAATAATAATAATAATAATAATAATCAAGGGCGAGAAAAGTTATTCGTGTGGGCCCTAGTGTGGAGCCGTCCATAATTTGTGCAAGCTAAAGGCCATATGTAGACAATATAATTACTGCCATAATTTGTGTAACCTAACGGCCACATGTAGACAATATAATTACTGTACTACTATTTGTAGTGAATGTTTTACAAAATCTTTTGTAAAATAAGGTTAATTAACTATCTTATTACTCTTAATTAGAGTATTTTTTTCCTCAATCAAACTATACTACACATAACATGGTAAAATTATTCAATTTTGTAGAGTTTTATAAAATACAACAATGGTAAGAATTTTACGAGGAGCATTAGTATATCTAAACTTAAACATAAAACCTTGTTCTGATAAAAGTGTTCTTTATCACTTAAACTATCACTATTATTTTAATTTTGTAAAAGATTTAGTGAAAGTTTCTCTACAAATAACATTTTCCATTACGGTTCATTTTTTTATTTTTTTACAAGCACCATTACTGTTCATTTGACAACCATTTGTAATTAATGCCAATTATAAAATATAATGGCTATTATTTTTTTGAATTTTGCATACGTGATAGCATTTAATTGGAACACTATTTTCTGATGAGATAAGATATGTGACCAAACAAACGCTAAACTAAATCTCCGCGTAAAAGCAAAACGAACACCCTATAAAAGAAAAACTTGTGACGTTATTTATTTATTTATTTTTTTGGCAACCTAAAAAAACTTATGATTATAATTTTATTGTCATGCATGATTTTAAATCAGAAATCCCTACAATAATCCCAAAATCTCTCAACATTCAATGACAAAAGAGAAGAAAAACCTGGACAGAAGTGCAAAATTGTTGATTATCAATGATGAATAAGATAGAATTATGGTGTTCCTTTTGACCGTTAACACCAGCATAAAATGAGGACTACTCGAAACAAAAGTTATCTTGACGAGGAAGACAAGTTAGGGGCTATGATTAAAAGCAAAATTCTATTGGGTAGATTCAATCATTTTCCTTGTGCTGGATCCATAAGCACCCTATGCACAACCCCTAATCATCTCTTTCTATTACTGCTTCGAAACCCGTCTGGCCTTGTCGGTTCGTTCGAGAAGAGTGGATAGTGTTTCGTTAAAAGTGGAGACAAAACGTGATCGATGAGGAGACATGAGCTAATGAGTTGAGCAATGCTGTAAACTGCTTATTTGACAGTTCGTTGGTGGCATATTAATTCATTATGTGAGATCCTCTATTTACACGTAACATAAGAGCACTGCCTAGTGTAAAACGAATATTGTTACTACTCACTCATTAGATTATTTCTCGATTAATCATATAATTCAACTAGAAATGGACCTAATTTCAAGGCGGGGATTGGGTTTGAATCATATTATTGAACCCACAACATGCCTAATATTGCCTTGAACTACACAAAAGAAATGAAAATAGTCAAAAAGTAGAAAAGAACATTCAATCCTCTATTGAGAAGAAGGAAAAAGGGGGAATATGTAACAGGGGAAAGTAGTTTTCGATCAATGGACAGTTCATAATTAGCTTCACCTGACGTTAGTGTTTTTGGAATTATTAAGGATCTAAAACTTGAAGATAAATCTCATTACATTATATAACATGTTAAATAAAAGAATACCATCCTCTCTTGTGCGAAGAGACACATAATTATCGCACCTCGTCTAAAAATTTAAGCAAGATATGTACTCATAACTTGTCCGTTGTGTTAGAAAAGTTTAAACAGGGCTATAATGAACTCATTTATTTAAATTATACACCCTAAACATTCTAAATCTTGCTTATTCTCTTTCTCCTCTAGTCCTTCAATGGCTACTCCATTCTTGATATCCTAAATACAGTTCTTTTATCAAGCCATTCTTTAACAGATTCAAAAGGACAGGTGTTTATGTTCATTTCCATGGAGTTGCATCCATTTTTCTGGTTTAGTTTTTTACTTTTTTTGGGATTTTTCGGGTTTTCTCATTGTGATCAAGATGGTATGTATCACCCCCCCTTTTTTCTCCTGTCGAAGGTAGTTTTTGATCGTTTCTTGATGTGTTTTTTATTTGTTTTTGGTTGTGGTGTTGATGTACGTAACAGGTTTCTTGAGTTTAACATGTGGTGGAACTACAAGTTATGTTGATTCCTACAACATTTCATGGATTCCTGATGGTGATTATGTAAGTACTGGCAACATAAGTAGTGCAGAGGCTACCTCTTCATCCCGACTTCCCCTCCGGTTTTTCCCTGATTCACGAGCCAAAAACTGCTACAGGCTACCAACAGGGAAAACCCCATCCACAGTTCTTGTTAGGACACAATTTGTGTACAAAAACTACGATGGACGCGAAAACCCCCCTTTTTTCTCTGTTTCTATCGGGACGGCTATGGTTACCACGGTTGATCTTGCTCGTACTGATCCGTGGGTGGAAGAGTTTGTTTGGCCAGCTAATAAGGATGTGCTCTTGTTATGCTTTCATTCGACCTCCAATGGTGGATTTCCGGTTATTTCTTCGCTTGAGCTTAGGACGTTACCTCAGGGAGCTTACAATGCCGCACTTGGAGATTCTACGTATAAGCTACTTAGGAAGTCTTATCGAATCAATTGTGGTTACAGCGATGGTTCATTAAGATACCCTTTAGACCAATATGATCGAATGTGGGATGCAGACGAGGATTTCTCGCCGTATCATGTCTCTTCTGGCTTCAACGTCGATAGTAGCTTCAATTTGTCCAGCATCAAAGAAAGTCCTCCGACCGTTGTTCTTCAAACGGCTCGAGTCTTGGCGAAATGGAATAATCTGATATACAATCTACCTGTAGATAGCCAAGGAGACTACCATGTTGTTCTCTACTTTGCCGGGATTCTACCGGTTTCTCCAACGTTCGACGTGTTAATCAACGGCGACGTCATTCAATCAAACTATACGGTAAACCATTGGGAGGCCGGTGGCCTATTCTTTACTATCAGAGGAATCAAGAACATGAATATCACATTGAAATCTATCAGATACTATCCTTTACTAAATGCTCTTGAGATTTATCAAATTCTTGACATTCCCTTAGAAGCTTCTTCAACTACAGGTTTCTATTACATTTTGGATTTCAGAATTTTGAGTTTCTGCTCAAACAAACTGCACTAGAACTAGCTATGTCTGAAGATGTCGATTCCTTTTGCAGTTTCAGCACTTCGGGTTATCCAGCAATCAACTGGCCTTGATCTCGGATGGCAAGATGATCCTT
This sequence comes from Nyctanthes arbor-tristis, assembly GCA_963692815.1. Taxonomy (NCBI): domain Eukaryota; kingdom Viridiplantae; phylum Streptophyta; class Magnoliopsida; order Lamiales; family Oleaceae; genus Nyctanthes; species Nyctanthes arbor-tristis. Next base: position 17,111 of record CAVNYN010213866.1, on the reverse strand, counting down.
GCTCCCCGATAACATGGGATCACATCGGATGTGAAGGAAACCTCGTTACTTCACTGTATGTACAATGTTTCACCTGATCCCCTTTTGTTTTTGTAAGTGACACTGATATTAACTTTGGACTTCCAATACAGGATGCTTGCTGATATTAAGTTGAGATCGATCAGTCCCACATTTGGCGATCTGCTGGATCTCAAATTGCTGTAAGAATTTCGTGTAAGAATTTATTGACATATGCTGCATCGTTTTTCTTGGTCCGTGATACATCTTAGCATTTGTTGCTCGGGTGTTGTGTTTCAGAGACTTGCACAATACCTCACTTGCCGGAGAAATACAGAACTTGGGTGGACTGCAACATCTTGAAAAACTGTAACCCCTTTTTGCTGCAAATTTACTGGAAAATCGACTATTCTTTTTTGAGAAAGTAAAGAAATTCATGAACTGATCATACTGCAGGAATTTGAGCTTCAATCGGCTAACATCCTTTGGTTCTGAGTTGGAAGATCTGGTGAACATCCAAGTTCTGTAAGTCTTAAAATTTTACAATTAATATTATCCTTTGTTGCACAGGAACAGACACAGAAACGCACCCCTTTGTTGAAGTGTCCGTTCATTATAGAGATTATTATGGAGACGAGACTTTAGCTTTATACATATACACATATTTCTTCTGTTTCCTTTATGCAGGGACTTGCAAAATAACAGTTTGGAGGGAACAGTTCCTGAGAGCTTAGGAGAGCTTAAAGACCTTCATTTATTGTGAGTCATGAGATACAATCTTTCCTAGTCTACTTGTCTGAAAGAAATCAATCAGTTAAAACTTATGAGGTTCTATTCCTTGAAATCCAGGAATCTCGAGAACAATAGGCTACAAGGGCCTCTTCCACAATCTTTGAACACAGATAGTTTAGAAGTCAGGTATGGAAGTATACATGTGTGCCTATCGTGTCAGGTTGAGCTTTTAGACAAGATGGTCAGGCAAAATTATACATTTAAGCCTCCCCGCCGGAGTCCACATAGCACATGCTATAATGTGCAAAAGTTGGGCTCATATCAATTCTCCAAGAGCTCAAGCCTTTAGATGATGTGTCTTCTTTGCAGGACCTCGGGGAATCTGTGCCTAACATTCTCAACAATATGCAATGACTTCTCGAGCAATCCTTCGATCCAGACTCCACAAGTCGCTATCTTTACCCCAAAGAAGCACAAGAGCCATGCACATCTAGCAGTTATACTTGGCACCATTGGAGGAGCACTACTTGCTCTTTTCGTCATCTCGTCTTTGGTGATCTTGTACATAAGGAGAAAGAAAACAGAACAGACATATACAAAGAGTATGAGAATCTTCTCCAAACTTTCAGGAATTTCAAACTTTCCAATTTCTTTAGTAATAAACCCGTGTTTCATTGCTTTTCAATGGTTTTAGAACCTGAATTTGATATGAAAAACTGGAATGGAGCAAAAGTCTTTACCTATAAAGAGATCAAATCAGCTACAAACAACTTCAAACAGATATTAGGCCGAGGTAGTTTTGGATGTGTTTACCTTGGAAAACTTCCAGATGGTAAGTCAGTTGCCGTTAAAGTACGATTTGACAAGAGTCAGCTGGGAGCCGATTCCTTCATCAATGAGGTATGCCATTTTTCCAAAATATGTAGAGCCTGTTCACTTTCCCCCAACTGCAAAGCAATCGGAGGCAATTAGTGGTGAGTAAACATAGGTCTCATACTAAGAAGTTTGGACGTTATTATGCATTATTATGTTCAGGTGTCTCTTCTGTCACAAATTCGACACCAGAATCTCGTATCTTTGGAAGGATTCTGCTGTGAGTCGAAGCAACAAATACTTGTCTATGAATACTTACCCTGTGGATCATTAGCAGATAACCTATACGGTATGTTAAATGTGCCTCAAACTTGTCACATTCTGCTGACTGCATCTACACAGTAACTAGAATGCAAGTCTCTTTTTCAGGTCTGAATAGTAAAACTATATCGCTAAGCTGGATTCGCAGATTGAAAATTGCAGTCGATGCTGCAAAAGGTAATTTTTATTGTCTCATTATCGTCTTCTAAGCTAATGATCGTAAGACACTGAAATGGTATAAATTAATATCCACGGATGGTCCTTATTGCTATAGGTTTGGATTATCTACACAATGGAAGTGAACCACGAATAATTCATCGCGATGTCAAGAGTAGCAATATCCTCTTGGATGTCGAAATGAATGCTAAGGTCTGTGATTTTGGCCTTTCTAAGCAAATGATGCAAGCTGATGCAACACATGTAACCACGGTCGTCAAAGGAACCGCTGGCTATATTGATCCCGAGTAAGAATAATCCAACATGAATATCTTGTTCTAGGCCGTTATCTTGTTGATTATGGTCGAGTCAATTTAAGCCCATTTTTTAACGGTTTAAACTTTTAAACTAATAAGATGGTTTGACCAAGTTCTTGTTGCTCTTATTTTCAATCTACAGGTATTACTCCACTCAACAGTTAACTGAGAAAAGCGATGTCTATAGTTTTGGAGTTGTCCTTTTGGAACTCATTTGTGGTCGAGAACCGCTCACTCATACTGGCACTCCAGATTCGTTTAATTTGGTGTTATGGGTAAGCAAATTACTTTTGCACACATTATTGTATGACTTTCCAATTATTAAGCTTTCTTTGGAATATTAGGCATAAAATATACTTTATGATATACTAAGCATGTATTACCTCCCATCCATACTTCGAATAGAAATATAATGAGTGGAATGAGTGGTGGAGATTTGTCTGGCATATGTAAATTCCAGAACGGTAAATTATTAAGACCTTGTATTCCAGACACTCTTGCTAAATGGATAATTGGGAAGGACTGCTTTCTGCAGAATATGAATTAACACCATAGACCCCAAGACAGAATAATTGAACCAAATTAATGGTGTCCGAAATCCACTTGCATGCCACCAAACTACATGGATCTCGGCCACACAGCGGCCATCCTTCCAACTAACCAAGTTCCATAATTTTTCATCTGACTATCCGGATCAAGTTTTCACTGTCCAGAGGTATCCGATTGTAGTCAGCTTCAGCAACTAATCATAGAATTTGTTCTGCTTTTCTTGCAGGCCAAGCCGTACTTGCAGGCTGGAGCATTTGAGCTTGTGGATGAAAGCATTAAGGGAACTTTTGACAGTGAAAGCATGAGAAGAGCTGCTTTAATTGCTTGCCAATCAGTTGAAACCGATGCACTTCGCAGGCCAACCATTGCGCAAGTAATGGCTGAGCTCAAAGAAGCCTACAGCATCCAGCTAAACTATCTTGCCTCTTCTCGTCTTATAAATTGATGTTCTTTTATAAATACGAATTAAAGTTTTTGTCTAGTAAGTTCTATTGAGGCCAAGAGAAGATACATAATTTATATTAATCATGCCCACAGGACGCATATATGGATAATTTATATGGAAATGTCTAGTATTTTCTAGTAAACTTTATTAAAACCTTCACAAACACTATTGCGACTTCTATAGCAATTTCTTTTTTTTCTCTATTTTAATTTTATTTCATGATCAGAATTTAAAAGAAAAAGTCATAGATACAGGGGTCAATTCTGCATTGGCCATGGTACTTCAATTTGGGTATTATGACCATTTAAGAATTATCAATCAAATCCTCGAAAATCTTGCATAGCATAAATAAACTACAAGGATGGGTTGGATATCTTACTGATGAATCCACTTAGGTGGTCTCCAAACCAAGTGACAATGAATAGAACTAACTGAAGCAGCGGCGTCGCAGATATAGGGATAAGGCTGTTAAGGCAGCTATTGTATATGGGAACACTGTCCAGATTCCCTGCAACCACTCCAATATTAGATGCCTCAAGCAAAATGAGTGTTGTCGAAAAAGATATTTGTACATACCACTACAGTTGCAACAGTTGCAAGGGCAAATACCAGACACTCTCTTAGCGAGAACCCTATCACCAACTGCAATTGGAAAGATAATATATGATCGCAAGAGGGCAACTGATTATGGATTCCATCAAATAGATGAGCATTCAATTTTGACAAAAATATTGCTGAGGTAAAAACTATTTTAGAAAATGATATAAGAAATAATGAGGATGAGTGGCAGCTGAAGGAAACAGACTGCCAATGGAGGGCTAACTGTGTTATGATATAATGTGCTAAGTTTCAAGCTCCAAACCAAAGTTTAATTAGTGACCTGACCTAGGAGAGTAATCAAACCACCACAGCAGACACCAGCAAGGAAGCACTCTGGCGAAACGTCCTGCAATCAAATTTACTCGTTAAAGAATTAAGGGACTTCAGGACAATACTTTCAATGCACTGTAACATTCCGAGTTGGAATGAGCACTTTGAACTCAAAAGTGTTAAACTCAAGCTAGAATTTTAGTCAAATTAATGCAAACTGACAATTTATAGATGCAGAAGAGACGCATAACAGAAGATATTGAAAGGTACCAATGCAAAAAAGTTGGTTCTGGTATAGTAAAGAAATGATTGCTAACCATTGCCCCCGCCAGAAAAGCTGTAGGATTTCTAGCTTCAACAGAAAATCTTTCAACTGCACGCGAAAATCTCCAATAGAATAAACTGTGGAGATAACATAAATTGCAACAAGGACAGCAGGCCATAGTTCAAAAAAGGGGCAATGCAATTAAGGATTTTGCCTTTGTAATATATTGATCATAAATGGCAAGTAGAAGGAGCGGGAAAGAAGGAAAGAAAAGGAATACATGAGTCACCATTCACAAGAATAAAATTTAAGAGAACAATTACGACTAACTATTGGTAAGAAAACATACAAAGCTGGCATATCATTTGAACTTACTATATCCAATGAGATTTACATATTTTTGCACAGCACATGTGATTTCCATTGCTTTTTCTTTGCCAATCCCTAGCTGCAGCACCATAAAGGGCATAGCAAAGAAACAATCGAATATATAAAGTTCACGTTGCTATTCAGAAATCAGGGGAAAAAATAGAGAAAAAAAAAAAAAGTTCACAGTGCAGGTTTGATAATAGTTAAACCTAAAGGTAGGAAGACTCTATACAGGTGTAAAGATCCAGAAACAACAAACCTTAGCAGAAACATCATCAGATGCGCCAGATTTTCTAAAAACCTTCCCAAGGTCAAATGGCATCATATCACTGATACAAACTCCCCTGAAGATATAAGTATGCCATAAGTTGAATGGGAAATGTGAAAGTTGGTACATATAATGCATAGCATATAAACTTTTATTAAAATGTATGAAACAGAAATCAGGAGCACAGAACATTATAAAATTGTCAGATGTAGTAATGTTGAGATAACATTTCCTTGTGAAATGTAACATTGGTACAAGCAAAGCAATTTAACGATGGGGAAAAATACTAACCAGTATACCCACACGACTGTTGATAGGATGTATGGTGCATTTCCGGAAACGGACTCAACTAAAGATTGCCATGTCCCATCCAAAGAAAGCATGCGTGCTAATGAGATGTCAAACTAAATTATTTTAAATGAATTGATGAAAGGGAAAAAACTAAACCAGGTATATAGATAAAAAGAATAAGAGCCTGTGGAACAGAGATACCAGCACAAAGGACAGACCCATATATTTAAAGCTTCTTCTCACTAATGAAAAGTCCGCAGCCTGCCGACATCAGCAGCCAAAAGCAGATCCATCTGAGACTAAGAAACTGATGCAGCTTTAGAAATAAGTTGGGTGTTAAGGACAGAATAATATATGATGAATAGAAAACTAAGTTCTTTCTTATTACTCCCTCCATTCCACTAACATGTGCTTAGTCCTATCTTCACAAGGATTAAGAAAAGTTTAATTATGTTGTTGGCAAAGTGCAACTTAAGAGCATTTTCCTTATATACCCTTTCTTTTACTAATTATTTCACCTTAATTTTTTTTATTTTCTTGATAACGATGTACAATAAATAGGGGCATATAAGAAAAACTAAGATATAATTTCATTTCAAGAAAGAAATTGTCCCATAATTTGGGCCAGAAAAAAAGGGAATACAAGCCTATCTTAGAGGGGCAGAGGGAGTGTTTCACTACAAGGGATCATGGCACCAAGAAGAAACAAAAACAGAGAAAACCATGCAATGGAAAGTTGGAGAAAATAGTTATGCAAAAAAATGGACATCTGAAAAGAAGCATGGAAGGCAAGGTAAGAGGAAATAACTGATTGTGAATAGATCAAGAACTCAAATTATACACTGGAGCATATCCTGGAAGTAACACTCAATCCAAAAGAAACATGGAAGCCAAGGTAAGAGGAAATAACTGATTGTGAATAGATCAAGAACTCAAATTATACCTTGGAGCATATTCTGGAAGTAACACTCTATACCCAAAAGCTTTAAAACTAAATGCACTAGTGGGAACAGATAGCGTTGAAGCGGAGGAACCATAAAGCATGAACTGAATGACACGAGATGATCCCTGGTTAGGCTGCTTCATGCCAACTGATATCAGTGTAATCACTGCAGCTATTCCCAGGACTATACCTAATTTCGAAAGAAACGAACTCCCGATGCTTGCAGTTTCATTCTCCAAACGTTCTGGGGAAAGATCAGAAGTCTTATCTTGTTCGTCAGGAGTAAATTTGGATTTGGCTGGCTCACAGTTTTCAGTACCTTAATGCTGAAAGCTTTTGATCCTACATTGGAAAGAAACATAATAAATCATTAGGCAACAATTTCGGACCTATTAGTGGAATACTAAAAAGCGGCCATCATGTTTAGAGCTATATTGTAACTTTAAAATACACACATTCTGTTGAATAATGATTTTGCTTCAATCCAATTCAGGTTGAGCCATAAACATGGACATTTAACAAATGAAAACTTCTTAATCTATATATTCCCAAAATTCTTTGTATTAAAATAATGCTTAACTTTCCTTTCAAAAAAAAGAATTGGTAAATTGCATTGAGATTGAACAGAAAACTCCTGCATTGCTACGGTAAAAAGTTTTGGGAACCCTTCATCTTCCGCTTGTCTATCTCCTCTTACTTTGTCCCTTCTCCCCACTTATTGCTTCCCCACCCCCCAAGGCCCAACACCAACTCCCTCCCTCAGCAAGTCAGCAACATTATTTCATCTCTGCCTGCCTACATAATTGTTTGATGTGTGAGTTTCAACCAGTACAAGTAACAACCACTTCTGTATGTCCAGAAACCAGAAGATTGAGGATACTATATAGAGAGCTCATAAGATTGACCAGGATTCACATAGTAATTCCCATGCAAGATAACAAATTTTGTTCATTGAGCATGCAAGCCTTGTGTATGTAACTAAACTCATTCTTTTTTGCCAAAAGATAGGTACATGTAGTTTTTCAATTCCAGATTTTTATTTTATTTTATTTTTTTAATTTCTAAATAAAGAAAGAATGTGGTGAGTCAACTTAAAATCGGAAATTTGAGATTTTTTTTGGTATGGAGTGCCAATCGTTGAGTTTCTCCTAAACAAATTATTATCTGCAAGCTCATTAAGACCAAATACCTACCTAAAACTCCAAGAGAGGAAGACTTAGGTAGAAGAATCCAGTAGCGAATTAACTAATCGTCTGCTTATTGTCATAATTTTATATTCTAGATAGTCTTTGACATTGTGTAGGATTTTCCGCAGTGATATTCGGGAGAAGCACTTCCAAAGAAAAATAAATAGATTTACGGATATTTACAGATGTAGTTAACTAGTGATATTTTAGGAAATTTGTACGGAAGTGAAAGGAAGAATTTCCCTCAAGTTATGCTAATGAAGCTGCTTCAGAAAAATAATCGACAGGCAGTCTGGCTTGGTACAATCACAAAATGTAAAGCCAAGAACCGATACTATATGACAATACTATATTTTTAAGGAATACTCTTAGTCGCTAGTATGTCCAGCTTGTCTCCGGCTTAATAACTCTAAATTGACTGTCCCAACATTGGTGGAGTAGAATATTTACTGGTTAATATTGCTAGTGTCTGACAACCTAAACTGGTTCTTACATACTTCCATGAAGCAAGATAGATTTCAATTTGGGATTTTTAATTAAGAAGTAAATTGGTAAGTCAATCTAAAATTGATTTGAGATTTTTTTGGGAAGAATTTCCCATTGCTGAGTTCCCAAACAAACTGTACCTAATGCAGCATTATCTGCCTACGTCATCTGTAGCACTTTTTGGCGCCGTGGGACTACTAAGTTGAAGTAGGGTGTTAAGTTATTACATCTTTGGCTTAAACCCATAATTCGCTACTCTAGATGTTTGTTGATATTGGGTGAATTTACTTTGTTACTTCAGCTGTGCCAAAAGGATAAACAAATTGCATCAAGCCAATACAAAATTTCTGATCTCAAATCCAAGCACATTTAGCTAATGTTGTCTCCTCCATAACATTCCAACAGATCTCAAATGCTCTCGCACACAAAGTCTAGTAAAATGTTTCTTTCGCAGACTTTCAGTTTCAGACAGTGATCAAAGCAAATGTTTGTGTTCCTTTGGCAGACTGTCAGTTTCAGATTGTGATCAAAGCACCTTAAAAATACATCTGTTGCAGGAAAATACAATTCTATAAAAGAAAAGCGGCAAAAATTTACTGCTTTATAGATCGGAAGAGCGTCGTGTTCCATGAGAAGATTCTAAGATGGTTACGATATATATCAGAAAATAAGACTTGCAATATCGAGTAAAATCATAAAATAAGAATAAAACAGTACATAAAGCATACCGGGAAGTGGATAATACGAACTTGAACTGTTTCCATTTCCCGAAAAGTGATTGAGACGGATACCAGCAGCTTTCGATTGCTTGAAGCTTCGCCGGCGAAGAGGACGGGAGGCCGCCGAAGGTAGGTCGAATAGCGAAGGCGCGCTTGTCAACACAGCCATTGTCGGGCTGCTCTCTTGTGCCGTTGCATTTAGCAGTTCCGTTGCTGAGCAGTCCGATCTCGGGGATTTGGGCCATCAGATTGAATTATGTATTGATATCATTCTCAACTTTCTTTCTTTTTTTTTTCATTCTCCTAGACCCCAACTTTTCATAATTACAGACAATATGTCTCTTTTGACACTTTTCATATAAACATTTAAAAATATTAAAAGTAATAAAAAATTTAAAAAAAAAAAAGAAAACGTCCCCGCCCAACCCGCTCACCCTCTCAACTTGCTGCCAGAAATGGCAGCCCTATCGACACTATTACCTCAACTTTTCATGAAAATGACGATTATACCTTTTAGCTTTTTAATTTTGTAGACAAAATATTTAAAAATATTAAAAGTAATAAAAAATTAAAAAAAAAAAAAGAGAAAACGCCCCCACCTGCCCATCCTTCCATCCCTCTCAACTTGTTGTCGTTGCCATTTCCAGCCACCAAAATGAAGAGCTGAATCCTCCCATATTTTCTGTCGTTTCTAGCAAGAAATGAGAGAATTCACCCTCGTCCCAAAAACGCCCCCCATTTGAGCGGCAGCAAACGGAGAGGATTCACCCCCTCCATTTTGCTGGTAGAAACAACAACAAAAACACTGCCTTTTGCTGTCATTTTTTGGTAGTGTTTTTTGAGTGGAGGTGAATCCCACCAATTTGTTGCCGGACGGTAACAAATGGGGGGAATACACTCCTATTTTTGCTTTGCCACTGTTTCCAACAGCAAAAATGCTGTCAGAAGTGGCAGTAGATTGCTACCATTTCTGGAAGCACCGTAGCAAAAATTTTTGGGGAGGTATTTGCTGCTTGAGACGGTAGCAAATAGGGGGATTCGCCCCCCATTTTGGCGGCAGAAAACAGTAGCAAGGTAGTAGTGGGGTGGGTATTTTTTATTTTTCAATTTTTTTATTATTCTTATTATTTTTAAATGTTTTATTTATAAAATTAAAAAGTTAAAAAGATATAACTGTCATTTTCCATGAAAAGTTAAGGGAATAGTGTCAAAAGGGACATACTTGTGTATTTATAAAAGGTTAGGAACATAAGAGAGCGAAAAAAGGTTGGGTACGAAATTGATTTTTAACTCAAAGATTGGGGACCTTTAGTGAAGGCGCACTTGTCAACACAGCCATTGAGGGGCTACTATGTTGTACTGTTTCATTTAGCAGTTCCGTTGATGAGCGATGAATGGCGGGGATTTGGGCCATCAGATTGGGAATCTACTATTTGGTGAATATTAGGTAGTTGCTGGGCGAATAGAGAGGAATATATATACACCACTACGCTGTGGATATTGACTAATTGAAGTGCAGGAAGAAACTAAGAATGTGAGGAAGATTGGAATAAAAAAGAATAAGAAGAAATAAGGTGAGGATGGAAGACACTTGTGCAATTTTTTCAGGTCAGTAGAGAGGAAAAGTCTCCTAGTCGGCAATAACATATTTACACAACACACACTCATAGCTATACCGCATGGTTCGCATCCCCGCCATTGGCCATAATAATGCATTTATTTTCACATAATAGAATGTTTATATATCTATCTATATATACATAAAAGTAGGATGGTTTCTATTTTATGTTTTCCTGTCCGTTTCATTTGCTAAATCGAGGCGTTTCATCTTAGCTATTGATTTCATTTCCTAATCTTGGCCGTTCATTTCCCCTTTACTTTTTAATTTTATTTACCTTTTTAATTTATTAACAATTCATATATTCGCTTTTTTATCTTTCATTTCCATGTCTTTTCATTTCCCTTTTTTATATTATTTATTTATAGATGCATTTGATTTAGCTTATTATTATCACCATTTTTTTAATTTTTTATTCCAATCACCAAATTAAATTTCATTTTATCCAAAAATATATCTCTTTCTTTATCCACATTTTCCTTCCTTCATTCTTATACTAAAACTCATTCTATTTAAAAAATTTCTCAAATATTTCCCACTCTACATTTAAACTATCCACCCATTATCTTGAACAGTTTTATTTTCAATCAATTTTCTTAATTGTTAGTTTCAATTTATCTCATAGCGTCGGATTGCTTCTGGATTGATTTTAATATTCGCTAATATTCAAAAAATCAGAACTGTCATCGAATCGAAAAAACCAACAGTTCAAGGTCATCTGACCGATTTTAATTAAATAATTGAAAACAAAAATAATTTTTACCTAAAATAATGTTACAATTTTATTCATTTTTTAAGAGCCATTGAAAATATGACTTTGAGTATAGAAAGAGAATCTCACATTGGTTATTTAGTGAAAATAATTGAGGATGTATACCAACATTAAGCTACTTGGATAATGGTGATGTATAATAGGGCCTTATAGTGAAAAGAATTGATGATGTATACCTATATTAAATTACTTGGAAAAGGGCTATGCATAATGGGGCTTTAGTTTTTAAAATTTCAATGGATCATTATTAGAAAAAAGTTTATTGTCCACCGGTGAATTGTAGGTGAATCGTATCTGCCTTTATCTCACATTGTCAGATTGTTTTCCAAGTTGATTTCAGTGCTCGCAAATGTTTAAAAAACTAGACTGGTCAACGAATTGGAAAAGCTAACAGTTCAAGGTAATCAGATCAGTTTTAATTAAGTAATTGAAATAAATTAATTTTTACCTAAAATAATGTGGAAAAAGAATATTCAATTTTATAATTTTTTGATGTTTTCCGTTTAAAAAAATGTTGAAATTCTATTCCTTTTTTAATAGCAATTACAAATATGACTTTGAGTATCGAAAGGGAATCTCACATTGGTTAGTTGGTGAAAAGAAGTGAAGCTATACCCCTATATTATGCTAGTTGTATAAAGATTTTGCATAATAGGGCCATAGCCTATCGGCCTTAAGCTTTTAAAAAGAGATCGGAAGAGCGTTTAATGAATCATTACTGAAAAAGTTTATTGTGAACGGATGAACCGTGTCCATCTGTAGCTCATACATTCGGATTGTTTTCCAGATTAGTTTCAGTATTTGCAAATTTTCTTAAATGCTTTCGTTAGATTTTTTTGTAAACCAGTTTTTATCTTCATTAATGAAAAATATCGTATTATGGGTAGCACCTGTTGATGTCAAAATCTGCCTTGACTCGACAAACGAATTTATATACGCAGGAAAGTTGAGTTTGAATCAATTTGGAAATTAATGGAGAATTTGTACAGTAGTTGGCGACGGGTAAAGTGGAGTAAATGCTCAAGAAGACAGGATCATTGTTAATGAAGGAGGAACCCCTGTAATGTGGGATTTCCTCCTATTTATAGTGTGCAAAGTCGTATGTATTAAATGCTTGACCAATGGGAGACTCTAAGCACATTTAGCTGGAGCTTGTATCAGGCTTTCTTGACCAAATGTACGCTAATTGCTATATAGGGAAGACAAATGTTCACTTTACATTAAATGTAGGTTTTATCGCATGTAGGTCGTAACGTGGCCTGAGCTACTGTGGGTAAGTGACCTATTTATCTGATCTCTAGGAGATGCGTCTCTAGTGACCCACTAGGCCGCCATACAGGCGACCTAGATCGCGAGGGGAATAAACCACGACTTTGAAACCATGGACTTGTATGGTCTGGTATTCAGCGAACTGAATGCCAAACCTCGAGCTTGTAAGGGGATTATCCTGGCGAGTCTTAGGCCTATGCCAGATAATTTATGGGATGGTGGGCCAAAGCTTCTGATTTGGAACGGTTGACCGCGACCTGATACTTAGGTATAAACAAATGCCCCTTCAAGGGTGTAGCTTCGAGCTTCGAGAATGGGCGTCCTTGGAGGATCTTAGCTCATAGGCTCACAGCGCACGCTATCGCATTATTTCAAATGATGGCCCCTCAAAATATCCCTTCCACACTCGCCACATGGCTTCTTCTGAATGGTGCACAGCCTTTGGGAAGGGAAAACGTCAATCAGCTTTTATGATTGATGTCTCCCTTATTTTCACAAGGGAGCACTGCCTCTGCTTCCTCTTGTGTATAAATACCTTCCTCCTCCCCCGATTTCACTTTTCTCCCACGTATAATTTTCAGGCTCCGCTTGTAAATCTTCTCTACCTGCCCAACCCGTGAAGCATTTTGTTATCTTCCCAAGTCCTTTAAAAATTCGTTCAGGGCTTTAGTTCTCATCAACCCGAGCCGTAAGGTAAAAGGCCTAGTTCTTTTTTTTCTTTTCTGTCTAAGAATATGATATTTTTCGAGGCGTTTCTTCTCTATCTCTAGGATTTTTGTACAATGGCCAGTAATAGTGAATCTAGGGTAGAGGAGTTAGGATGGAGGTAGAAGTGAACCAAAACTTGACTGAATCTAAGGGAGAAGAAGTCACGTCATCTGGAGATCTGAATCGGTGGAGGTTCAAGTTGACTGGTCGGAGGAGAATGAAGAGATTTCAAAAAATGAGGGGTATGATATAGATTGGGACGAGAAAAGAGGAGGACACGACCTCGCATCGGAGAACCCTGGTTCCTCTCAATGTGGTTCTTTTGGTAGAAGTAACAGTGGCCAGAATTGGCTATACCTCTAAATCTACTCAGGGATGCCTAGTAAGCGACCTACTCTGGTGATACCTCAGAAGGAGATGGAGTAGGATGCCCAACACATCCACTCCCAAATAAAGTAGGACGACTTGTAGAGGATTAGAGAGAAGTATAGGGTCCCAAAACAGGTTGATCTTTGGGTGCCCTATGAGGGGGAGCGACCTTATTACTCTCCTGAGGGCTACATGGCTGTCAACCTGCTCATGTTTGAGGCCGGCTTTAGGCAGCCCATCCCTCATATGGTTGTGAAGTTTCTGGCCTATTTGGATTTCGCTCCCACCCAAATTCCTCCAAATGGGTGGAAGACTTTGATTAGTCTCCTAGTTCTATAAAGAGAGAAGAGGTATGACTTCTTTAGGTCGGTTCACTCCATAACCTATTACGATCTCAAATCCAGCTCCGATGGGAAGGGCTGGTATTATATTTCAGCTCATGGGAAGGCTGATGGAACCGGTCTTTATGGGAACCTGGTAAGGGATTGGCCAGACTCAGTTTCAGACTGGAAAGACTGCTGGTTTTGGGCTGGTGGAAAGTGGTTGGCTCAGGGCCCTCCCGGCAGTGAGAAAGTCCGAGTCTGGATGATCTATAATTATTACAGTAAGTATTAGTCCAAATCGTCCCTTATGCAAACTGACTGTTCTAATATTAATCTGTTTTCTTTCTTTGTAGCTTTAAAACTAGGTCTGCTGCTGACTTCACCATTTTCCAAGCAACTAAAAGGAATAACAGCTTTTGACGCGGATTTCTGTCATGCGAGCAACCTGATTGAAGAAGAGAAACTAATCAAGTACGACCTTTGGATCTAACTCGCTTTCGAGATCTGAGCTCATCCTAGTCAACTGTGCTGACACATGACATTTTCTAGGGAAAAAATACCTCTTAAAACAGAAAAGGCAAGCCTATAATAAGGCTGAGAAGAGCAGGATGAGGAACACTGAGAAAATCAATGAGGCCCTGAGAAAGAGATCGGAAGAGCTAAAAGGAAATGGCAGCAGGCAAGAGGAAACTCATTCAAGTAGAAGTGGTCACCGGGGAACCCAAGCTGAAACGTAGGGAGGTCGTTTGGGACCAAACCACTCTGCCTATCCTATCTCTCACTCCTCTGGGCTCTACAGCGGCAGGGACCACATCTGCCCCTAGAGAGCAGAACCTTTTTGATGAGATCGCTTAGGACCTGCTGCTGCCATCTCGACTAGCTCATCGGGCTCATTTGGAGAAGTCCAAAGTGAAGTGGCCCAACTCTTTGATCAGTTACAGTATGATGAGAAGGCCCTAGAAAGCCGATCTGTCAAAGTTGCCCCCTCCTGTAGTGAGCACTATAATGAACACCGCAAGAGGTTGGTCGAAGAAGTGGGATGGGTACTCCAAGACCCTACCTACACTTGACCTTTTTTACTCAGTAGTGGCTTTGATGACCCGAACCTCTATCCTGGAGACCCAAATTGCCGACCCAGTCTGGTAGCTCAATGCTAACATCATAAGAGAGAGTGTGTGAATGCTGTAAAGGTGGCAAAAGCCCAGGAGTAGGTGAACAGAGCTCTCCATGACAAGCTATAGGATCTCGCGGTCTGAAAAGATGAGGCCGCTCATCTTTGGGTCGAGCTAGAGGGCATGAAGAAGAAGAGTGAGGACCTAGAGAGTCTGCTCGCAACAGAGAGGTACAAGGTTAACCAGGACAAGAAGAAGCTTGAGCTATGTCGTCGAGTTTCTGAGCCGATGGGCTATGAGGAGGCCATGGCCTAATATAAAACCTCCCAAGACTTCAAGTCTTACTCCGATCTCGGTCTTCATTGAGATCACTAGTGATATTATCGCCGAGATGGAGCAAAAATGGCCGGAATATGACTTGGGATTCCTCAAGGAACAGGTCGCCCAAATGAAGAAGGACTATGGCCTTGAAAGCTCAGACGAGGAGGATAAGGGTGAGGTTGATGAGTTCACTCCTGACGAGACAGTTATCGTAGCCGACGACGCCCAAAAGGTCACTCAGGCCCAAGCCAACCCAGCTGGCTTAGCACCGTAGAGTTTGGTCCTGGAGGGTTATAATCATAAATTCTAGATCTGGAGGACTATGTACTTTACCCATTTGCTTTCTGTAGTTTCCAAACTAATGAAAGTTTGTTTCATTTGGAGTTTCAGCTCGCGATTTTATCGCTTTTGTTAATTTGTTTCGTTTAACTCCTCATGCTCGATAGTTAATAGCTCGAGTCACAAATTTGGTTTGTCTAAAATTGTTTGTAACCTACGCTAACCTGTAAAAACAACTTCACGTAATTTCAACAGGCTTGCTTGTGCGTTTGTTTTATATTGTGGCCTTAGCTTCTTGGCCGAGCCGTTTACTTTCATAGTTAGAGACCGTGGTCGGGCGTGACTTCAGAAACCTCGTACAACCATTTGAATGGTGATGTTATCCTTAAGCATGTTAGTGCTTGTTAGGTTTAGGTCGCTTAGTGAGGCCGTAGCCGGTTTTGACCAAAGTAGGTTTGGAAGGGGTTTCTCTGAACTCAGTTTGTTAAGTCACAGGCCACAACATGACCCTTTTTTTTGGATATTTAGCTTACACGTGGTTGTTAGGTCCCTTAAAGTGATGTCTAGCTCATGTGTTAGTCATGTTGCTTTAACGAGGGCTGTTGTAAGCACAATCGGATTAATATTTCATTTGACAAATACATTGTTGACATGTGTTAGGTCATTGTAGAATTGATATTGGAAGTTTGGGATCGCTTGGTCCCAAAGCTTTGCTTATCAGTAGCATAGCTTACACCTGATACATTGATAAAAATGAAAGATGACAATCTTTTATTGGTAGTATGTTTTCAAATGCTCATCAATGGAAGGGTGCATGAGTTTAGTTCCTTCTTTGTTCTCGAGCTCGTACGCTCTATTAGAAAGAATCTCTCTCCCTGTAAGGTCCTTCCCACATAGGCCTAAGGTTTCATGAGGCTGGTTCCCTAGAAAATAGGAAAACCTTTCGGAGGACGAGATCTCCAACCTCAAACCTATGCATTTTGACCTTGGAGTTGTAAAATTTTGCACATCTTTGCTTGTAGGCCATGTTTCGGACTTCCACCAACACTCTCCTTTCTTTAAGTAAGTCAGCTCATTGTAGAGCATCTAGTCATTTCTTGTTTTGTAGAAACATAGTACCCTTGGGCTGGGGGCTTCAAGCTCAACAGGGATCATTGCTTTGGCCCCATAAGCCAACGAAAAGGGAGTTTCACATGTCACTGTCTTACAGGTTGCTCAGTAGAACATGGTACAGCTACCCATGAACTCTTGAGGGCTTCTAGCCTGGTCTTCAAAGTGTGCTTAATGATTTTGTTGATTGCTTCGACCTGATCATTAGCTTGCGGATGGTAAGAGGTAGAGTAGAAGTTCTTTATCCCTGGGTCCTTACAAAATGATTTGAATCTGGAGTTATCGAATTACTTGTCGTTGTCCGTGACTATGGCATAGGGTACTCCTAATCTACAAATGAAACTGGTCATTTTTTATTCTGTGATAGTAGCCAGGGCATCAGCTTCAACGCATTTGGTGAGGTCAGCTCCTTGGACGGGCTCTTAATAAGTGGCGTAAACCTTTGGCATTTGTCGCAAGATTTTGGGAATTCAATTGCATCCTTCTTCAAACTTGGCCAAAA
>CAVNYN010213865.1:0-10279 GCA_963692815.1 Nyctanthes arbor-tristis | reverse complement strand
CCCCCCCCCCCCCCCCCCCCCCCCCCCCCCCCCCCCCCCCCCCCCCCCCCCCCCCCCCCCCCCCCCCCCCCCCCCCCCCCCCCCCCCCCCCCCCCCCCCCCCCCCCCCGGCGGCCAGACAACACGGTTGAGGTGGGCAAATTCACAATTAGAATGCATACAGGGGATAAAATTGGAAATTGACTCAAAATTGAAAAGATGCCAACAAAATAGGGATAGAATTGTAAATACACTCCGACAACAGTAACCGGGAGAATATCTCTCTTATATTATATATATATATATATATGTATATATAGGATATATATACACACACATTTAAGATGTTTTTAATTTCGAAGAATATTTGGATTTCATTTACGTAATTTTAATTTATTTTTTAGGGGAATATTTAGTTTAATTTTTGAATCACACTCAAAACTATTTGTCGAAGTTAGCAAAAGCAACCACAAAAGGAGTAAATATCGCATATCATTTACGTGATCCAACTCTTTAGTTTTGATGTTTTCCTCATTTAAGTGTTTCAATTTTTCATTTCGTTCCTCATTTTCACCTTAGGCTGACTTCAAGTGACTAGTTTTTAAGCATCTGAGGGCAAGTAAGAATGTATAATGCACAATACTGAAACAAGAATTTGCAACAAATATCCCCAACCTTTGTATTCATATGCAATCTTGTCTTCAACCTTTAAATCTGGGTTAGGAGGTGGTCCGTCTAAAGAGAGTTAACTTCTCCTTTATGGAGTAGAAAAATGTCACATGTTCCCTTATTATTGGGGGATTAGGAGGGCCCCGTAATCCCCCAATAACAGGAGACCATGTTATATTTTTCCACTATATAAGGGAGATGTTAGCCCTCTTTAGAAATTTTAGGGTTAGGAGGTCCCAAATCTTTCAAAATTGGTGCAATTTATCCAAATGAATATTTTTTCATTAAAAACCACAGGCTCTGTTTTGGTAATCACTTAAATCGTATGCCATTACAATTGAAATTAAATTTTAAATTCACATCATATATGATTAAAAAAAAAGTTAACACACATACATAAATAAGATGTGTATGCATAAAGGGATCAAGGAGCTAGTTCAGTGGTTAAGGACTTAGCTCCTTACCGGGTAATCTTGAGTTCGAATCCCACCATTTCCTCCCCTCCATTCCCTTTGTATTAAAAAAAAAAAAAGATGTGTATGCATAAAGAAAATAATTCAAGTTGAATTTCATAGGTACATTCTATGGTGTCCTTTAGACACTATGTTATGGTGTTCAAAAGACTGTATGCCAACACACCATTGGGTGTGTTAGGTGATGAGCCCCGCAATACATCCAATTATGTGTTGCAACATAGTCCTTTCGACACCAGAACACCATAGAAAGACTGATGTTTCATATGAATTTTTTGTTACACATCATTTTTATGTCTTCTCATGTGATGTAAATTTGGAATTTAATTTCAACTATAATAGGATTTGATTTAATTTGTTGCCAAATGGAGTTTTAGATTTTAATTAAACAAAAAAAATTATGCATTTGGGGTGTCTCTTGATCCAAATTTAAAGGTTGCCGACAAAACTGCAAATGGATGCAAAGGTTGGCGACTTAGTTTTGCAAATTACCCATATTAGTAAAAGGTAATCTTGACTATACTGTATATATATCAGGAACATATTTTTGCAACAAATTAAGCTGAAATATGCAATCATTTCTACTAAGTTTAGGTTGGGAAACTGAGACTCCAAACATACTAAATTCAGACCATATTTGCTCTTCATATTTCTTACATAAGGAAATGACAGCAAAGATAAAACGGTAAAGATAAAATACATCAAACTATTGCTTCAACACCCTTCCCTTCATAACAATCAGCAACAGCCATTGTAGTCCTCTGCACATTCTTGTAAGAATATCGCCTCGCAACAAACACGTAAATGCACAGATTCAGCGAAGTAATCGCGGCCAACAACCCGTAAAAGTAATCCAATCTGCTGCTATTCAAATCCTTGCCAAACCAGCTTTTCCCACCCTTCTCTGTAATATGATCTACCAATGTAATCAAAAGGGTGCTAAGAAAATTTGCAGCCCCAATTACACTAAGGTAAAGCGCAATGCCTAAACTTCTCATTGAATCAGGAACTTGATCATAAAAGTACTCCTGCAATCCCACTAGAGCAAATCCATCCCCAATACCAATGATCAGAAACTGGGGTGCCAGCCAAAATACACTCATTGAAATCGACCCCTCGAGGGGATTCTTTTTCACTGTGTTTAGCCTTTTCCTTTCAACCAATGCTGCCGTTACCATGGTTATAACGGAAAAGATCATCCCAATGCCGATCCTTTGAAGAATTTTGAGGCCTCTTTCGTTGCCCTTTACCCTTCTTAGAAAGGGTATGAGAAGTCTATCGTAAAATGTCACGGATATTATCATTCCGACAGCAGAAAGAGCATAGACTGTGGCTGGTGGAATCACAAAGTCATGAGAGATTTTCCTGTTCATTAGAGTGCTTTGTTTGATGAAGAATGTCGCGGTTTGTGCTACGCAGATCCCGAATGGCAAAGTAGTTAGCCATATTGGAACCATGTTGATTATAAGCTTCATTTCTTCCACCCTGGTTACAGTTTGCAGTTTCCATGGATTATTATAGTTCTGTTTCTCCTCTGCTTTCTTTTGTCTGTCTTCAATTATTGCTGCTTTGTCAAGAAACCTGAACAATAGGATGACAACATATTAAGATTTAGATAACAGATTAATAACTCTTAAGTTGTCAGAGAAGAGACAGATTCTTGATTATAGGACCAAACAGTTAAACATCTTACTTAAGCTTATCGGTGTGGCAAAGAAGCCTCCCCTGAGTCTTGTCTGATTCGGGAATCTCATACAATTGATCAGGATCAGATGGATATGGAACATTTCTCTTGGAAATTGCAGCTACAAGTACCTGTAACATGGGTGTTAGGGGACTCCCGGTGGCCTTCCTATAGCGATAAACTGGTCGTCCCATGCAGAAGATCACTACAGTCGAGGCCATGACGGCTGTGAGAATGATATCTGCTGCAGCCCAGCTGACATGATCTTGAACGTAAACAATCAAAGTTACACCAAGTAATAGGCCACAGCATAACCCGAAATTCCACCAATTGAAAAATGACATTTTCTTCTTTCTTTCTTGAGGATGATCATCATCAAATTGATCGGCCCCAAAGCTCTCCAGAGACGGCTTGTGTCCTCCAGTTCCAATTGAAATCAAGTAGATCGCAGTAAAGAACACCACCTCATGGACCTTATGGTGTCCATGACATGACCCGGTATCACAAGGTTTCAAGATCGGGACCACCCTCGACATTGTCAAAAGAAACAAGCCCTGTTTTCAAGTCAACAGCAAACACGCGATTCACTGATTGGGACGACATATTTATTACAAATACTGAAGTTGACAAGACTATGCAATAGATGAGTTAGTGATTAGCTTAATTGGAGGACATACTCATAATATAATACAGTACTGAACACGACAAGATAATACAATGATTAGCTTTCGGACAACATATTTTGTACATGACATCCTAGTACTAGACATGACGACAAATGACCGGCTAGTGCATTGCGTTTTAACTTAATAAGGGCGTTGGAAAAGAATGCAAATCGAAATTTTGATTAACATTATAGTACCAGGAGATAAACAATGGATGAGACAAGAACAGTAGAGAATTTGCCAAGGTAAGCGTCAGCAAGAAATCCTCCGACCAGTGGCATCATAGTGGTTACCCCGCTCCAATAGTTAACACTTTTGGCAGCTGTTTTTAGGTCTTGATGGATCACCTTGGTGAGGTATATGATCAAACTTGTTGCCAGTCCAAAATAACTCAACCTCTCACTGAATTCAATTGCTGCCAACGGAGAAGAAATCACATCAGGTTGACATTTTTCACTATCCTAAACAAGAAGAATCTTATACATGTTAAAAAAATGTACTAAGGTTAAGGACAAATAGTTTCCTCCACTTATGTTTATGAAGGAATCCAGCCACAGTTTGATTTTTAGCACACACTCTTCGGCAATTTGTGGACTAAATTTGAAAAAAAAAAAAAATTTATTTTCAGTCAAGTTGTATTGGACATCTATATCGATGCACCTCGTATTACAACTATTATTGGTGAAAGTCTAATGCACTTTGTGTCGGATAGACGACAACAACCACCAACAAAACCTAGTTTCTAATAAAATTCTGTTCATTTCTAAATTCAATAATCAAAAGAAAAGGGAGTAACTTGCACGATCTTGGGTAGCGAATTCTACTGACAATGGTAACGAAAGAATAAACTAAAATCTTGTCCTACATATGAGAAAATGAAGCTAGTATGAGTTATTTGAGCGATTTATACTCACCAATAATAAAAAGGGAGGCCCTCCATGCACCGGTGGAAGCTCGGGCAGGAACTCTTCCTTTATGATCAAAAGAAGAATCATACACCCATTTCTCTTCATCAATTTCTACTGGTTTCTGTTTCTTTGTCTGCTCCATCTGCATTTCTTTCTGGTTCATTATCAAATAGTAGTTTGGTCCTAAAGATGAAATGAAATTTAATTATGGGGACTAGGCAGCTTCTTGGTTTTACTTATATAGTAGTGCAGAATATGGTGGCAATTATCAATATAAATACATAGTAATAATTAAATAATAATAATAATAATGAGAAAAAAGAAGGAAGTATCAATCATTTTGATTTAGAAAAAAAAGGGGAAATGTGATTCTCTCCACTTAACAATGTCATTGTTGGTGCTTACCATGGAATAGCATCCTTCTCGAGACTCTCTTTCTAATCAAAACTTAAAGCTAGTAAAGTGGCTTCGATAAGGACCTATGTTCAACTACAACCATACGACAACAAACATAAGACAGGATATGAGACTAAAAATGAGATTTTCTTTTATGGGTTCACAACACTTCTGCGTTGTTAATTTTACTACAAGACAGTATAACGAAGATGAATGATATTCTCATTTTTTTGGTCCACACCACTCTTACGTTGTTCATATTGCCGCCGTCTAATTAAAATATGTTACATATTGTACATGTCATGCATAGAATCATATGATAATTCATGCCAAGATTGTTTCTAGATCTACACGTGTGAGGGATGATGACTGAGAGAGAGAGAGAGAGAGAGAGAGAGAGAGAGAGAGAGAGAGAGAGAGTAATACATATGTCATAGATTTTCAATTTTATGTCAACAAAGTTTGGAATATATATAAGAAAAACAAGTGTATTTTATTCGGTTTCAACTAATATAAAAGTAAATTACGATTACATTGATTTGTTCAACATGGGCCTCAGCTCAAACAAAAAAAGCTCCTCAGTAGACGTTACATGTTAGAAATATAAGCAAATCCATTACTACATCAAAAATACATTTCGTATTATTGTTGATTTCTTTAGTCAAAATAATCGATTAAGAAATTGATAATAGTGCTTCCTTTTGCTAGTTTACAGTAAAGGAAAAGGTAGGGGAAAAATGAAAAACAGAAGACAACAATGGAAATATTGTATCATTGAAGCTATCAATTTGTAACAAGTTGATCCTTCATTTGGCTTTTATTCACATGTACTAATATAGTATACAGAAATTTTATTTTATCTACACACAGACATTTTATTATGCATGTGTGCATACGTGGCACTCAGCACACCAGTATCTTTTAATATATTCATCACGTACTTCCTCTGATTCAGATAAGTACCAGTAGGATGTCTAGCAATCTCCAAACCAAGAAAATATTTTGCATAACCTAAGTCTTTAATGGTAAATTGATTATGCAAATAATCCTTAACAGAAACAGTATCATTTTCATTAGAACTAGTGACAAGAACATCATCCACAACCTCAATTGAAACGTGTTTAAAACACTTATTCGATATATGTTAGGACGATAGTTCAAAATTATGGGCGCGATTCCTCGTAAATGGATAAGAAGTCCTTGGATTGACAAAATATTTATGAATTTTTGTTTTCTTATTTTATTTATTATTTATTTTTCAACATTTCCAAGTGGGCCCAAAGAGGTGAATGAAGGAGTGAGTAAGAATTAAATGGAACAATAAATAACAAAATTGGTAAATTTCCAATTTCGAAATAGGAAAAGAGAAATAAATAATCTGGATGAGTTTGACTGTGAATAAATTAATAACATTAAATACGAATTACATGGGGGGAATGAAATAAATTTTTGTAAAATTGAAAAAGGAAAAGAGATATAAATACTACTGTGCATGAGAATCCGCAGTGTTTGAATTTTTAATGCAAAAAATGTAGGCCAAATCTTTGTTATTATACCCCTAAATAGATGTGAATCTTTGTTTTCTAACTGAATTAAATTTTATAATAATGGTTAAACTTATCATATCCACTCTATTTAAAATAATAATAATAACTTATCATATCCCCTCAATATGAAGAATTAAAAAAAAAGTTGTTCAAATTGTGATCTAGTAATTAAGATGGTTGCATTCCGGATAAGAAGTCTCGAGTTTGAACCACACCCCAATCTTCCCCTTGTATCCAAAATAAATAAATATATAAGCAAATCCTTTTTTTTTTGCCTTCGCAATAGATTATTGTTTTTAATATGCTCGTGCATTCACGCAACCCCTAATTAATAAACAGATATACAAACATGGAGAAGAGAATTGAACAAACGAAAAAAAAAAAAAAAGATTTATACGCATATCCTTGGGATTTGATTTCTCCATGGAACGAACTAAAGTGGGATACAGAAAAACTTTCTTTAGCTAATTTCTTCAATAAATCAGTCCATCTCAACTTAAATTTTGCTTTAAAATTGGTAAATAAATTAAACTTCACTTTCAATTACATGATTTTTTTCATATTCTTTTCATTATTTGGTCCTTTCTATTTTTCATTATTCCTTTCTATTTTTCATTATTTGGTCCTTTCTATTTTTCCACCATATATTTCTCAAAGAAGTAAGTCTCAAACAAGTTACACTAAACAGACCTTAAACTGTAAGTAGGTTACGTATGTGTAGGTATATTGAGGTCTACCACGATAATAGCAAGTCAATAACTTAAAAGTAGAAATACGCATATTTTTATAAAATAATTTTTATTTAAAAATAGAAATAGATTTTGTAAGAATAAATTGTCAAATTTTGTATAATACAAGTGGGTCTCATTAAACATAGAAATGTTATCAGTGTGACTGTATTTTTATTTTATACTAAAATAGAAATGGTTTGTCAAAATGAAAAATTGAGCCGGCCTGAAGTCAAAATGCATCGTCAACAGGCAAAAGGCAGCAATTTGCTAGAAAGGATTTCACGCGTATCCTAAAACGATCCACTCATAGACGTGGTCGGTTGGTTTTTTTTTTTTTTTGCTAGTGACGTCGGTTGGTTGTTGTTGTTATTTATTTATTATTATTGAAAAATAAATATTTAGATATTAAAAGGATACATGGGATCTTTTTTAATAAAAATGATATAGCATCATAAGTATGGATGGTACCATATAGTGTCATATCGACATGTAGCGTGTATCGAGGTACACTATGATTATGATTTCTTATGTGACGTGCTCTAATGTACGCCACATGATCATATGACATTATATGATGCTATATCATATAGTTCTAGATGGCAACTAATTTTTTAACTAATTTTTATTTTAATCATATTTCCTCATATAGAAAAGTTTATAATTATATTTATATGTGTGTGTGTGTTTTCAGTCGGGCTGATATCAATAAGAGTTCTTTATTCCTTTTTTTACAAGAATCCCTTTTTAAGCATGTTCTATTTTGCTTAAAATATGAAAGTAAACTTGTGCATTGTGGCCATTGGCCAATAAGACAACCTAGTTGTAGGACATATTCTTCACTAGAGTGTTTACTCAAGTTCGACTCATATCCTTTCCATCCTTTAAACTCATTCGAAATAAAGGAACAAATTAAAAAAAAAAAAAAACTTGTGCGGTGTTATTATTATATTTTTGTTTGGGATATGACTTGTGTGTTATTTTGTTGGTACAATCTTTATCATGTTGTTAAAAAAACAAACTCAGACATATGCGCGGCTTCTTTTAAGTTTTGACAAATTAAAGTGCCACATCTTTTTCTTGATCGCTTCCATGCTGGGGTGGCCAATACTTTCTAAATCGAAATTATCATAGGTACATGGAACGTAGACAAATAAATATTTCCGACCACCAATTATAGATCGTGGAATATCTTGAAAATTATTCAAACTAGTGTACTTGACCGACCTAACTAATTATATTATCATAAGCATAATATAGAAAAAGAAAATAAAGTGATGAAATGGATTTAATTAGACCAAATCTAAGTTCCCAATTGATTATATATAGTATCTGGTTCTAAGAACTTTGGATTCCTAACGGGTTGGGGTTTAAGTATTTTAGAAAGACCGTCTTTTAAGAAACCACCTTTCACAAAATAAAATATGAAAAACAATATAATAACAACTTGAAAAAATGCTTCAGAAAAAAAAACAACTTTTAAAAAATTGTAAAAAAGTGATAATGTAGCTAATTAAAAGCCTTTTCTGAAATAATTTTTTGAAAAGTTAAAAGCAATTATTGAGATTTAGAAGTTGTCTTCGACCTATTTTGATAATTTTTAGAAATTGCTTTTTCGACTGTTCAAAATGCGTGAAGATGCGTCGGCAGAACAGCGCATATATCCACATTTTTAACGCATGTTTTTTTCTTGCTAAGATGAGTTTCGAAATAAAGCTTGATTTACCTCTAAAAACGCTTTTAAAAAAGACGCATGTCATAAATGGATTTGATCAAGAGTTCTTCTGGATGATAATTCAATTCCATAATCAAATCCATAATCAAATCCATTGGATAATGGGAGTTGCCATGGAGCTACCTCAACCACACAAATATAAGCTACTTACCAAGAATAACCATATCATCACAAGCTTGAGTGCTCCAAAAGCAATTCCAATTTAAGCAAGTTGACAAAAGAGCAATAGGAGAGTTAATTAATATATATTTTGCGTCAAACAATTTCTTAATAAAATAGATGTAGCTTTGGTGTAATGGTGACAGCCAATAATGTCCTTTGACTATGTGTTTTTTTCTAATATTTTACTTGTATTGGATTATTATTATGTGACAATATGTTCAAACACCCAAGTGCTAACACTCAATAGATCAGCAAATCCGTTGGCGGCCACTCCCCGGGCAACGTTAGTTGAAGTGAACTGTACCTTTTGTGGGCTATGATAATAATGTAATTATTATAGTAATTATCAAGTGTCAAGAACGGTGAAATTTCAAATTTATATTCTTATTTAACTGTAGTGACATCTACTTAATGATGAAATTGATAAATTTGAATGCCATTATGTCAGAGTATTGTGCGATATTTTATATCATGCGGCAATCATCACAATTGATAAGTTTTATTATTATTATTATTATTATTATTTTGAGAAATGAAAATACGATTAATCAAGTTGGTCTCAACAATTGACAAGCGAATAAAGAAATACAATACATGGGAATGGGAAATTATGGTTTAGCTCTTGAATGTAATGGTCCGTTTGACATTGATTATAAACTAAATGGTTTATAACACATTTTGAACAGTTAAATTTTAAAGACATGTGGCCTAATTTGATTGATTAAATTTTAAAAAGTTGTTATTTGATGTGTTAATGAGAAAATTTGACAAGTGTCTCAAAAATTTAAAATTCAAAATATATTATAAACCATTTAATTTATAATCAATGCTAAACGGATCCTAAATTCCTTGTTGCACTTAGTGGTGGAATCACTTGGGGGTCAGTGGGGTCCAGGCCCCCAATTAGCAATGAAATTCTTTTCCCCTTTTATTTGGCCTTTTGATTTTACATTTAATATTTTTTCTTGCTGACTGAGTAGATTAGATTGAATTGAAGGCGATACACAAAAACACTAAGGGAGGAAGACCACGTGTTATCATTGTATTGTACTTCAATAAACTGGTAAAAGTTCCAAAGAGAATATAACAAAATAATAAGTGTTATTATATAGAAAATAGTGTTAAAAATCTGAGTCCTTGAAGAATTAATTTTTTTCTTATTTATTTCAGTTTGGTTACATTACGGAACAAATCAGTAACAAGATAGATGCAAAAGTTGTATGGAGAGAATTCATCTTGTACCTAAATTCAACGAGATTTGAGAAAATAATAATTTATTGAGTAATGATATTTGTACGTACTTCTTATACATAATTTGTATAACACCCTGTGAA
>CAVNYN010213862.1:0-19828 GCA_963692815.1 Nyctanthes arbor-tristis | reverse complement strand
CCCCCCCCCCCCCCCCCCCCCCCCCCCCCCCCCCCCCCCCCCCCCCCCCCCCCCCCCCCCCCCCCCCCCCCCCCCCCCCCCCCCCCCCCCCCCCCCCCCCCCCCCCCCCCCTAATTGAACGAGCAATGGTACCATTTTTGGGTTCAAGATCTGCATTTGTGCATCTCAGAATGGGGGACTGAAACTAGATATTGGCTTATCTATCTGCTTAGCGCATCAAGTTATTAACAGAGTCCAAGTTAGTATTCAACTATGATCTGCATCTACTTCCCTACCAGTGCAGCATCAATAATTAACAAACATGTATCTAGACTCTGCAAGACATGAAAATAGAAGCCCCCCCGGGGGGGGGGGGGGGGTTTGCTGTACAAACTGAGACAGAAAGAGGTAAATATCACCTTAGGCTCCTCACAATAGACTCCATCGCTATGGCCTCTTCTAACGCTTCGGCAGCTGCTGTGGAAGCAAGAATTCTCCTTTGCATAGCCTCCTGTAAAACGACAATATGAGTAAACAAGTTCCAAGTGTTGCAAGACTCAACTTGAGTATATAAATGAGTTTCATCACAAACACACACAGAGATCACCAGAATTATCCATTGTGAAAATTATGCCTTCAATGAAAAAATTAAGTATGTCTTGCACGTTAGGATGTGCCATGACTCATGAAGACAAAGATAAGTTCATGTGTTACCTTTTCAAATTTTAGACCTGGCAGTAGAACACCAAAATTGAAGGATACAAGAAAATTTTAACTCAGCAATCAGTGAGGATTAACTTAGAATGTTGATTTTGGCAGATAACTGAAATTTGTGTATACCTTTCCAAGCCTTGAAAGTCCAGAAGAGAGAGCATCCAACGGAATACTGCCATCAGTCCATTTCTTCTCATGAATAGTGATTACCGGGGATACCTCATCATTTGGCTTCTCCAGCAGAGGAGGATTCTCATACACGTTGGATTTTCTTTTTTCATCTGAATAAGTGTTATCTGATTGTGGATCATGCACATCACTTAAACGCCTAGAGATGGCAGCCTGAGAAATCATCACATAAAATTAATTTAAGTCAAAGACTTGCTGATTAACATATGCATCAACTGAGCTTGAAACAGGAAAAGTACTTCATTTCATTCTTATCACAATCAAGATCCTTGGATGATGTAAATTCAAGAAATCAAGCATGGATTCATGACTGAACACTGTGGTCCCATTTCTAAATTGAAATAAATAAATTTCCAGCAAATTTAGGGAAGCCTGAAATGAGATCAAACCTGAGTTCTCAAAATAGCCTGAAAATCTGGTCTATTCTTTGTGCCGGTCTTTTCTATCAGCTCAGAAGAACCTCCTCCTCCAGCAGAAGCTGGTCCTTCATCCCAGCTCTTCCTGCCCGGCTTTGGTGGCCCCACAAGGGCCTCAGAAACTTTAGAAATTCCAGCTGCAATGGTAGCCATCTTCTTCTTCCCAGACGAGTCTACAGCTGGTGAGACCTTGATCCCACCAGATAACCGTCTACCAGGGGACAACGACATCCTTCTGGCCACCACTGGGCTTGCTTGCCGCCTCCCAGTTGTAGGGGATGGTTGACGGTACCTAGAAGGCACAATTATTGCTGCTTCCCTTGATGTCCTCCTATTTTCCTCCTTTGCAACCTCTAGGCTTGGCACAACGCACTTTGATGGAGCAGGGGAAGCAGATCTCTTCCCTGATTTCCCAGCTGGGGAAGGGTCCCTCTCCGTCCCCGGTGCCTTCTTCCCAGAAGACATGGATCTTTGCTTTGATGCCCCTGGGGATGAGAACCTCTTTGAAACCTTCTCGGAACCTGCTCTGTTGCCACTGCCTTGTTCATCCGCAAAGTTCATATTCACATTCACATTCTCCTTTGGAACACTCACTTGCCTGCTCACCTTACCCGCCTTAGCATCAACAACGCTACTTGCTGAACTTGAATCAGCCTCTTTTCTCCCCGTTCTCGACAGATACGCAGCAATTGGGTCCCCATGATCTGAATCTGATACAGGCTGAATAACAAACCCATTCCTGGAAGGCGAAATGCGAGCAATCAGAGGCTCAGGGGAACCAATAAAAGGATGCCGTCCCGCAATGGGACGCACATTGACGGCTATTGGAACCGGAGGAGAATCAAAGACAAGTCGGTCCAGGTGAACAAACTGGCCGAGCTGAAGCCTGTTACTGAGTATAAGGTCGGTGTCCTTTTCCGAAAGCGATACATAGGTGGAATTAACAGAGTCGGAGAGTTGGACATAAAACCCATTATGCGGCCAGAGCGAATCGGCGGTAGAGAGCGCCGGCACAATTCCTACAACCTGGAGGAGCGGCGAACGGTGGTCGCCGGTGACTTTTGTTTGGGAATTCATGGATTGAAGAAGTTTGAGCAGGATTCCTGGTGTTAGAGTCGCCATTTTCACAGACAAACACGCACTGAGAAGAAAAATTTCACAAGGGAAAATGGGATTATATGATGGGAATTTTGGTGGGGGTTGGGAAGGAGGCGATAATGTGTCCGTTATAAGATTTTCAAAATTCAAAACGTTGGGTGGAGATTTGTTGAATTTGCTGAACGGTAGGGGAAATCTAGACGTTGTAAGGTTTGTTTGTCTCCTACTGTTTTAACGGTGCCTAAAGTCCAATTATTAGGGGGAAAAAAAGGTAGCTTTTTAAGGCGCGGCCAAACGCTTTATTACTTCATACTTTTTTGAACTGGCCAAAGACGTAACGCTATGGTGAAAAAATGAGGAACTTGCTTAAACATGGAGTCTTCCGTTCAGGCTGTTGTACTAATTTGATGAATTTTCAGGAACAAAGCCATGTTTTTCAAGTACTTTACCTCTCAAGTCTGTCCAAGAAATCTTCAGACGGGGTTCCAAATTCAAATAATAACAATAGATCGCCCACCCGCTTGAAAAACAAGACGGAAATTTTCAATTCTGGTGCGCTTTTCACTGAAATTCTTGGGATTTTAGGAACGGAAAATCTTGCCATGGATGAAAATAATGAAAATCCACCTGTGTTTTCAATGTTTAAAGAGCTCCATGTATCGAAGGATGAAAACGATGTGAAGTCCTCTGATAGTTTAGAAGGTGTTTGTGAAAATGCCGAGCAGGAAACAGAGAAAAGGATGAACTTATCGAGTTCAGAGGATAATGAAATTGGAATGTTGAGTGGAGGTGAAGTAATTGATGTTAGTGCAGTGGTTCACAGAATTACGGAAATTGTAAGAGGTGAAAATGGTTTATTGTCACTGGAGAAGACTTTGAACAACGCAGATTTTAAGTATACTGAGGAGATAGTTGAGAAAGTTTTAAAGAGATGCTTTAAAGTTCCTCATTTGGCCTTAGGGTTTTTCAATTGGTTGAAACTGGGTGCAGGCTTTCAACACACAACGCAACTTATAATACGATGATTTACATTGCTGGGGAAGCCAAGGAGTTTGAGTTGGTCGAGGAGTTGCTAAAGGGAATGGAGAAGAACTCTTGTGAGAAAAATCTTAAGACTTGGACCATTGTTATATCTCATTACGGAAAAGCAAAGTTGATTGGCAAGGCCCTGTTGGTTTTTGAGAACATAAAAAAATCACAAGTCGAGGCTGATGGGATAACTTACAGAATTATGCTGCGTGCACTTTGTAATGCTGGAAAAGCCAACATTGCTTGGGAGTTCTACAAGGAGATGGTACATAAAAAGTTGGATATAGAGATGTGCTTGTATGAGCAGTTGCTGAATTGTTTGGCATTGTCTGGGGATACTGATGCAGTTCATGTTACTGGTCATGACATGATAAGTGTTCGAGAGATTCCCGAACATCGTGTTTATGGGCTCATGCTAAAGCGTTTTTGCATTGCAGGGAGAATTAGAGAAGCGTTGGAGTTGATTCGTGACTTGAAGAATAAGAACGTTTGCCTTGACTCTGGAAATTTTGAAACACTGGTCCAAGGACTCTGTAAAGCAGACAGAAATGAGGACGCATTGGACCTGGTTGAAATAATGAAAAAAAGGAATATATTTGTTGGAAATGTTTACGGAATCCTCATGAACGCGTACTTGAAAAGAGATGATGTTTCTGAAGCACTTAAATGTGTTCCAAGAAATAAAGAATTCTGGCCCTGTGAGCGTTTCAACCTACACAAATTTGATGCAACATCTCTTCTGGAAGAACGAGTTTCAGAAAGCCTTGGAGCTTTATAAAGAGATGATTAAAACAGGAATTAAATTGGATTGCGTGGCAATAACTGCTGTGGCTGCAGGATATGTCAGACAAAACTGCATTTATGAAGCATGGAAAGTGTTTAAGAGCATGAAGGAGAAAGGAATCAAGGCAACTGCCAAATCGTATACCATATTCATAAAGGAACTCTGCAAAGTTTCTAAGACTGATGAGATCCTCAAGGTTTTGAATGAAATGCAGGCAGAAGATGTCACCATTGGAGACAATCTGTTCAGGCAGGTAATCTCTTATATGGAGAAGAAAGGGGAGAAGGGAAAGTTAGAAGAGATAAAGCGGATGCAAAGAGGTTGTAAATGTTGTCAAGCAGACAAGGAGACATCAGATGTTGATATGTGTAATCAACCAGAACATGGTGTGGAATTTGAGCATGAACAAGTTGGGCATCTTCAGTTGGATCAGTACTTGCTGGAGTCTACGTCAAAATCCTATAACAAACATTCTGTACATGTAGTTTGTCAAATTTTATCATCCTCAAAGGATTGGTGCTTTATACAAGAAAAATTGGAGCAATTTTCTGTGGAATTTACACCTGATTTCGTGGTTGAGGTTTTGCGTGGTTGCAGTCTTTACAATGTTAACGCTTTAAGATTTTTCGAGTTGGTCGGGAAGCGAACCGGTTATCGGCACAGCACGGAATCGTACAACATGGCTCTGAAAGTTGCAGGTCAAGGGAAGAACTTTAAACAGATGAAAAGTCTCTTTTATGAGATGAGGAAAAAAGGTTGTGAAATAACATCTGATACATGGACAATCATGATAATGCTGTATGGTCGAACAGGCTTGACGAATCTTGCTTTAAATAATTTCAGAGAGATGAAGTCTAGTGGTTGTAAACCTAACAAGAACACATACAAGTATTTGATAATCTCTGTGTGTGGAAAAAAGGGCAGGAAAATTGAAGAAGCCATCCTGATATATGAAGAAATGATTCAGGTGGGATGTATTCCTGATAAAGAATTGCTGGAAAGTTATCTTGGCTGTTTATGTGAGGTTAATAAATTGTCAGACGCCAGATCCTGTATCGAATCTTTACGTGGATTTGGCTGTTTTACAGTTCCTCTAACATATTCTTTGTACATTAGGGCCCTTTGCCGGGCAGGTAAGACGGAGGAGGCTTTAGCTTTGACGAATGAAGTTGGGGCTGAAAGATATACGCTGGATCAGTACACGTATGGAAGCTTAGTTCACGGATTACTGAGAAGAGGACGGCTAGAAGAAGCATTGGCAAAAATCGAATCCATGAAACAGCTTGGGATTCATCCTACTGTTCATGTATATACAGCTTTAATAGTGCATTTCTTTAGGGAGAAAAGGATGAAGAAAGCTCTGGAAACTTTTGAGAAAATGAAAGAGGCCGGCTATCAACCTACGGTAGTTACATATTCAGCACTGATCTGTGGATATGTGAGAATGGGGAAAATTTCTGATGCTTGGAATGTTTTCCATCAATTAAAACAGAATGGACCACTGCCTGATTTCAAGACTTATTCAATGTTCCTAGATTGTCTCTGTAGAACAGGTGAGTCTGAAGAAGCTTTGAAACTGATTTCTGAAATGCAGGATGGTGGGATTGTTCCCAGTACAGTAAATTTTAGAACAGTCTTCTATGGGCTGAATAGAGAGGGAAAGCATAATCTTGCTCAGACTGTACTACAGAAGAAGTTGGATCTTCAAAGAAGAAGAAAAATGTTAACATGAATGTGAATATTATTGTTTGTTAGCGATTTATCTAATCAAAATTGTTTTTACCTCATTCAGAATTTCTTATATTTCACGCTTCAGCAGGAAGATATGCCTTCATATGTGATTTGTCTCTCTGTGACACAGAGTCAAAGATGCCGTTGGCAGAAGGCATCAGGTGTTATTCCTATGGATATCCCGTTCTATTATGTGCAACAAGCAAAAACAAGCAAGTAATAAAACAATGAGATAATTGAAATCGACTTAGCTTAGAAAAATCATCTCATTGTAATTTCGAGAATCAACAGAAGAATTCCATTAATCAATTTTTCATCTGAGGAGAAACTTGTGAACTACAAGAACAGTGCTAATATATTATAGGGGGAGCTTAATCCATTCTTCTAATAGATCGAAACAGCTATAGATCACTTCATGGAGCATCCAGCATACCGTGAATTACCTGTGAAGCTTAGCTTTGTATACTGCTGCTTCTGTACCTAATAATTTCAACGCCCAAATAGTCAACTGGACCATGCACCGCCACGTGTGGCTTCCCCACCTGCACGCGCACAGCGGATACTGGGGGGTACTTATTCAGGATTCTAGATGCAATCAATTCAGCAAGGGACTCAAGTAGGTTATGGGGTTCTCCCTCCATGACCTCTTTGGCAATGCTGCCAGTCCAGTCAAGAATAACTGAAGTTAATCTAAGCATGATGAATAGTGGACTGAAAACTATAAAACTGAGAGAAATTAAAGCATGTCAGCTAAGCTTCAACAGTTTACTTTTAACTGAATAAATCATGCAAAAAAATTAATTCTTTTAATACAAAAATGGGGAAGTTACTTAGTATAAAATAACTTAAAGATGGCTTTCGAATTAGCAACTCTGTTATTTGTCAAGTTAGGAAAAGGATAGCACTCCGAAATGAAAGTTAATTTTGACTCAAGCTTAACAAACATTATCAAGATACAAGGAGAAGAATTCCAAATTCATTTTTAACATGAGTTTAATTTTTTTATTTCATGCTGCTGTTGTACTAGAGAAAGCTACAATTTCGGAAACTATTTCTTAGCTACCCTAAAAGATAACAAGGGGTTTGGCATAATAGATATGGACTTGCACTCTAAAGCATTATAATATAGCACTTAAAATCATATAGCAGCTGGAAAGCAATTACATCCTTTCAGATCTCCAAATTCAGTGCAGAAGTCCCCAAGAGTTTTTCGACAAGAACTTATTCTTTACTATTGAATCTTTAGGATTTGATAAATACAGATATTGGTAAGTCACTTACGAATATATAGCCGTATAACTAATTGTATCTGAGATGCAATCAGAATTTCCTGCAGCTTTCAGATCCATCCAGGCATCTATATCAATCAAAAATTTCTGACCCAACTTCCTTTCTTCTGGCTTCACCCCATGATACCCATGGAACTTTAACCCCCTTAATACAAGTTTGTCTCCCTTTACCATTTCCATGGAGTCTGCAACTACTCCTGCTGAGGATGTAAGTTATATAACAAGTGGTAAGGTTGTGGACTTCTATTACATACCAAGAAAGTGGAGATAAAAGTCGGCATTAAAAGATCCGATATCCTACACTGAAGGATAGATAATTACAATGTAGATCTAGAGAACTTGGTTTGCGCCACGTAAAAAATTTTGCTTATTGGAAGCAAGAACCATTATGTTTGCATCAATCCCAGCAGATCAAAGAAAAGAAGTGACAAGTCTTTCCCAATAAAAAAATCAGGTTGAGGATTTTTTCCTTTTAGCCACTTAGCATTCATGTCATATTCAGTCATAAGAGTTGAAAATGTTTTACTCAGGCCGTCAACTACTATAGTTCTCAATTTACCTCGTCCTCGGGTCTGATTTGGAAGATATAAGTGGAGATACGGAAAAATGAAAAATAACAGCACAACTGCCTACTAATTACTAGTATATATTTCAGTTGTGGCACGACATGCATTTATTGATTGAAATGGAAAGCTTAACACGACAACGATATCCACAGGAGTTTGTGTTTTATATGTTTCTAACTTTGCACCCACCCCCGCCCCAACCCCCAACACGGTTTAAGCATCTCATCCGAAAGCCCAAGCTATTAGAGAGTTTTTATTTATTTATTTGTTTATATTTATTTATTAATGGATACCTTGAATGACAAATGCATGATAGTGCCATCTTTCCTAGAAGGCTATATTGCTAGAGTGTCAAAGGCATTCATTCGCCTAATTTAGCACCCGTCAAATATATTCTACTGCAATTTATATTGAAGCTACCAGGAAAAGCATAAAACAAACTGCTGTCTGCAATCCAGCAATATTATATATATAGCAACACTTAGAGAGAAAAGGGGGTTGGGGGTAAGAGGCCCTAAATACAGCAATACATTCCATACAGGCATACGTCCAACGAACCCGCCATGCTTTAGATATATTAGATTAAGTAAATTGAGTCATCCAATTCAATCAATATGCATTAGCACTTTACTGTTCCATGAATCGATTATGCAAATACTAACTAGCAGTAATTTGGGAAGTTTACAAGATAAAGAAAGCCACTCAATACAAATGCAAATGCAAAGGCAGAGTCCATGAAGAACCCAAATGCCAAAATTAGGAAAGAATTCCGCGAATTATTGCACGGAGTTTGTAACATTTGCATAAGGAAAAGAGTTCAACTACAAATAAAATAGATGATAATTCAACTCGGACAGTATATGTTCGCAGTTACCGGTAGTTGATGTCATGAGTGATTTAGTATCAAGTAATGGCGTGCCGCCTCCGCCTCCACCGCCGTCGGGAAATGTTTCTGATTTTCCGAATCTGGCAGCGGCCAAAATTTTGATAATGTAGGTAAGAAGGAAATTGGTGTATTAGTGCTTCAACGTTTCCTTCTTTGCAAATAAGTCCTCATATTTAAGTTTTAGTACTGAAGTCCGAGGACATTTTTAGTTCGTACACCGCGGGTCTTTTTAATAGAAAAACATCCACCTAAATAAAATAGTGAAGATTAGTTTTCTTTTACATCAAATAAAAAAGTAGTTTAACTAATTTTTAAGTATATTAAAAAGTAAACATAAAGTTAAAATTAAAAAAGAAAACACTTATAACACCTCGCTAAAATTAAAACAAAAGAAAAAATGTTCTAGAAAATAAAATTGTACAATGTGTGTATACGCTAAAGCTAGTTTAAATTTTTATTTGATTAATAAATAATATTACAGGATTAGACTTCCTCTCTTTTTTTCATTTTTTTTTTTACAGTTTTTCTTTTTTTTTTTTGGGGCCCCAAACACCATTAGAGTTTTGTTGGAGTGTTTTAAGCTTCCATCTAAACCCAATGAGGGGATTTGGATCCCCCTAACTTTTTACTCATAGTAAAAAAAGGGTATTACATAGGAGGAGATATGATGAACGTTACCTTCCAGATTTAAAATAAAATGAAAGAACAAAAACAATATGTATTTATGAATCCTTGTCTTCCAAAATATTTTTTTTAATTTTAATTTATCTTTTCAAAGTTTTGATTGGTTAGAGAATAGCTTACACAAGGCACGAAAAGTCAATTGTCAATTTGAGTTTTTTTTTCCTCTTGAATATTACAAGGGATTGTAGGGACAGAGGAATTGTACCCAGATAAAAGATGTAGAAACATACTCGAGTGCTATTAGACGATATAGGTCTTAACAGTTAGAATGGTTTTCATCCAAAAGGACTTGCAATATCAAGGAGTGGAACATTTTAATACTCTAGCACTAAAATGTCAGACGTACAAGGGATGCTTACGGCAGGGGAAGGGGACGGATTGAGGATCGGAATAATCCCTGTTTTTAGTTTTTTTTTTTTTTTAAAAGGTAAACATATACTTATCAAAAAAATTGGTACAAATAGTTAAGGTTTGGATTGTGTTAGTAGCTTGAGTCCTCACAATGTTATATAATAACTTAATTTTTTTAATTAAATAATAATATTATTATTTTAACAAACTAGGTTTCGAGCGCGAGGACACTAACAATTCGAGGCACAACCTCGTGCCCCATCCCCGTCCCATTAGGAAACAGGGAGGGGATTTTCCAGCCATTCGGGGCGGGTCTTCACATGTTTCGAGTTTTCAAGTATATTTTACTATCTCTAACATCGCCATGTTATCTGTAATACGAAATTATTTTATCTCATTCAAGTGGAACCATTAGTTTCCGGACTTTATTTATTTATTTGCCTCTTTTGTCTTCTCATTTCTATATTTCAAGTATTCATTTATTTTACTTAGTTTTTTGTGTTGTCATTTCAAGTTTTTCTACCCGTGAAAGAAAAACTTACTAAAATATATTATTAGATAGTTAAGCATAAAATCTGTAATATTTACAACCCTGTAGAAAATATAAAAACATAAGTATATATTAACTGAATCAATAAGCTCAATGGACTTAGTAATCATAAAGCTCGAAATCGTTTAAAAGATAATATACATTCTTACATATTATCCTTCATACATATATACAATAATGGAAAAAAATACATGTTACCCGTTTCATTTTAAAAATTCCTAATAAAACTAACAAATTCAAAAAGAAAATGTAAAATGCATTAAAAAAATTAAATAACATTAAACTCACTAATATACACAGTAGAGATGGTAAATTAACGAATTATGATGAATCAGAGTTTATTTTAGAATTGACATTTTAAATTTGGTATTTTAATTTATTAGTTAAAAAAATTGACAAACATAACAAATTGGCAAAATAGTTAAGTTTTAGTTATTAAACTCAATGGTCACAGGTTCAAGTCTTCTCTGAGTTCTTTTACAAAATTTTTGTTAAAAAGACAAAGAACACTAACCGCAAAATTTAACAAATAAAAAAAGGAAAAATCATTGTACAAAAAGTACCAAAATTTAAGTGGATTAATTAATATATAGATATAGATTATATTAATAATAGATTATATTAATAATATTTGGTTTACTTGAACATTTTTCTTGTTACTCATTTTCATAAACTAGTCTACTATTATTTTTTAATTTTTATACATTAATAATTTAATTAGTGGTAATTATGGAGTTAAGATGAAAAATGATCAAACGGAATATGATAGAAAATTTTCATCTCCGTCCAACCTTACTTTAGATATTTAATTTTTTCTCATGCTTTACGGTGATAATGAAACTATGAGTTAGAAATCTATTTAAAAGTTTTGAAAGTATATATTGGCGGAGCCACTTGGATTCACGTGGGCCTTAATTTTTGTTTTCTTCTTTTTTTTTCCTTTTTTGCCCCTTATCTTTTCCCATCTTTTCCCATCGATCTAGTTTTTCAATTAGGACAGCGAAGAAGACATTGGAGACACAGAATAATTAGTTCATTTTCTTTGTTATCGGTCAAAGGCATTAATATTTATTAATTAGTTCATTTTCTTTTTGTTTTGCATAAACTTCAACTTTTTTACTTGAACTCATAGTTTCAAGCTTTCAATCTTTCAACTTGAAAAGTTAAATGTGTCTGATTTATTCTTTCATGCAAAATTGTTATGGGTTTAAATTTTAAATCATATTGGAATCCAAATTATAAAAACTTTTGAAGTTATCCTTTTTTTAAGGTTATTGTAGTTTATGAATTTTTGTGTGTATGATAACCGTTTCATTACATATAAAAAAGTATTATTACTCCTTTTATTTTTTTAAGTCTTGTTTTGTAAAAGGAAAAAAAAAAAAGAGAAGAAGAAATAAAATAAGCCGTATATCACTAGTTAAATAGTTTTGACTTTGCTACTAGCCTTCACTAAAATTCTTTATGGTTCCACCACTAAAACTATATAAAAGTTTGGATTGAATACAGGCCCCACTCTATGAAAGATGAAGATCATGCATGTCCCTCTTTACTTCTATTTCAAGAATATGGTGCAAGTTTCCCAGATCCTTCTGTGCAAATGTCTATCAATGTAATGCTGTGAGCACAAACATGATCTACTTCTGATTTGTATGAAAGAATAAAGAGTTATCTGCCTAGCCCTACATTGCACAAACCTGCAGTCAAGCAGTGTTTTCTTTAGTTGATCAACATACCAAGCTCTAGGTGCGTGCCTGTTTAGTTTGTACACATAACTGTAGTTTTTGCTTTGTCAATATAATCTTCAGATTGCATGAGAAATAGCTCCTCATTTAGGCTTTCCGTTCAAGAGTACAGTGTTAATGACCACTTGTCTTTTTTTGAGGGCAGAGGGGACATTCAAGAATACATTGTTAATGTCCACTTGTCTTATGCTCCAATCTTTTCAGACAACTAAAGTAAGGACAATTCTTAAGGCATGTGAATTAATAAAGAATAATGTTATGTAGCACCAGTTGTGCTTGGTATCAGTCCATGTGGTAACTAATGTGGCATTGAATGATAAGTGAAATTAAATGTATGAATAAAAGACTCACTTGATTTGACTTATCATTCAATGTCACATTGATATGGTGCCAAGCACCAATGATGCTAAATAGCACTGCTCATTAATTAATTACTAGAGTAAAAGTTTGTTTAAGATCTATATATGTCCTTTGTAATAAACCTTTTGCCACTAATCTTGCTTTATATTACTACAATATTCCTTGTGTATTACATTTAACGCTAAAGACCCATTTATTATCAATAAGCTTTTGACCAGTTTAGGAGCAACCAATTCCCACGTAACATTCTTAATTAAGGCATCAAGATCTTTATCCTGGGCAATTCTCCAATTTTCATTAATTAATGCCTCTGAAACTGAACTAGGCTCCAATTCTAGCCTGCCATAATTAAATTTATCTTCTTTAGCACTAACTAGATAGGTTTTGAGCTTAAAAGTTCTTTCTTGACTCCTGATAATCATGTGATGCCCTTTTGGCCTTTGTTTAGTTGTTTGAGCTCAACCATGGGCCTAAATTTCAGATTCTTCAATTTCATTCAACTCTCCTGTAATTAGCGGTTGGGCTCTAAATTCAGAGTTCTATCTGTTTCTATAGAAAATTTAAGAAACACCCTACTACATCTTTAACTACTCTAAAGTGTAATTGTACTTTCAAATAATAATAACAATAATAATAACATGACAAAAACATACAATTGAGGTAAAAATGCCCCTACTACATCTTGACTACTCTAAAGGCAAAACGAGACTATAATTAAGAGCTTCTTTGATTCTCATTATTTTTCCAAATTTGAGGAAATTATAATGAAGAGAGAGGTAGAATATAAATTGAAAATATAAAAAGGTTTGAAATATAGAATTGTAATTGAGCAGTTATCAAATCGTAATACGTAAAATTATAATTAGATGTTAAATTAAGAGTAAGTAAAATTATAAATAAAGAGGATAATGAGAATCAAAGAAACTCTGAGTTTGTAGCTCATAGATTCACCTCGAATGTAACTAATATTTCTAACGTGTAGATCGCTGTTGAATAAAAATGAATTAGGGTCCCCCCCCCCCCGCCCGGGGAACTAAATCAGGGATAAATTTGTTTGCATAATAATTGATTGAGTTGTAAACGCAACAAGCGCCCACTTGGAAATTCTCAACTTGTCCTTCACTTGAAGATGCTCATTCCGGCCCCACAAATATGTGAAAATTTCGGAAACTTTTATGATCCATTATTATTCCAATCTTTTGTTCAGGTACTAATTGATAGAATATTTCGAAGGCAATTGTCTGACTGTTATGGAATCCAACTTGCACTTACCAAAGGAATGGAAATGATTTGTCACATCACATTTTCTATTTTTAATTGAAACTGAATTCATTTATTTAGGAAGCAGTAGGTAAAAAACAAATAATTTAAGAAATTATATTTAATATTAATGTAAAAAGTTCCAAAATAAGCTATTGTATTGAACATAATAAAACTCCTATTTAGCCGTTATACATAAAAAGATAAATGAATAAATAAAACGCTTTTATTCCAGCTAGATTGGAGAGACAACTAGCGTTACTTATAAAAAATCTAGATGGCATATTTAGTTGTAAATTATAATATAAGCTCAAAAAGAGAAATTTATTTATCATCTGTATTATAAACAACA
This sequence comes from Nyctanthes arbor-tristis, assembly GCA_963692815.1. Taxonomy (NCBI): domain Eukaryota; kingdom Viridiplantae; phylum Streptophyta; class Magnoliopsida; order Lamiales; family Oleaceae; genus Nyctanthes; species Nyctanthes arbor-tristis. Next base: position 5,845 of record CAVNYN010213862.1, on the reverse strand, counting down.
TCTTAATAATAAACTAAAAGGGACGGGATTTAGAGCAAATGATGCTATGTAAGGAGTCCACACTAATGATATTTTGTTAGTTGTCTATTCGAAAAATGACGAAGATAAAAACCATCTTAGTAACTCTCAAAACTATTAAAATGTTCTATAAAAAAAAGAGCAAACCGTTAATGTAACTTTGGAGATGCATAGAAAATAATTCAAAGAATCATATACCAATTATTGACAGAAAGACAAAAAAATGGCCCATGATTTCATATTCCGTGGAAAACCTAATAAAAATACCGTTTTCTTATTATATATAAATAGATTATTATTAAGTTTAATTCAACTTATTTATTTATTTACTTAGTAACCACCCAAATAAATTAAAGACTATTTTCAACCAAATTATTATTATTTGTTTAGCCCAAATATTTATAATTTAGTCGATTCATTAAATCTCATGTTGACAAAATTTATGATTTCTAACTCGATTAAATTCTTGTCCAAACCAAGATAACAATACCAATGTTTTTTCACAAAATGCTTATTAATTATAACGTTTTAACACGAATCCAATTGGTTTAAAAAAAATGGGAAACCAATTTCTCCCTTTGTAACTCCTTACAAACTACAAATTCTACTACTAATATTAACACATAATCAAACTAGGAATGGGTCAAACCATGAATTATAGATACCCGGCATACTTGGCATGACAATTGCACAAGAAATTTCAAAGTTCAAAATAGTCCTCTACTTTGTTAAACACATATGTAGTTTATACACTTCTACGGAAAGTCACCGATTCATCAACTTTCGTCTCATCCTCATCATTCATATATACATATTATGTAGGCATGGTTGGGATAAGACATTTTGGGTGATAACCCAAGAGCAAAACCGTACGTACTAGGCTCAAAGTGGATAATATCATGTTAATGTGAAGTGCGTCGATAGATGATTCATCTAATGAAGTAATTTTTTAATTTCTTTCAATAAAAAAATATATTTTGTTAATACTAAATGAAATATATATGGTGAAAATTGTTATTTACAAAACTGAGTAAATACACTATAAATATAAAGTGTTTTTTGTAAAACAGGCTGAATTGGCCAATACAAAGGGGCCACGACCATCAATACCAACGGCCCATGTTAGGAAAGAATGGAAGAACTTTTTACTATTTATTATACGCTTCCGTCGGAATTTCTCCGGTCACGTTGTAAACGGAAAAATGGCCACCTAACTTCAAAGAGTTTTAATTAATGTTGTGGGTCTCACTGTGTGCTCTTGAAAACTTTTTCTTAATACTCGTCTTGATTGATACAAATCTCATAATAAAGTGGACATTAATAGAACAACTATAATATGTTGTCAAACATCTAACAAGGTTATACTTCCGTGTGTTTCTATTACACACTAGATGCATGCCATCTGGTGATAAATTATGTTTACGTTAATAGACTCCAAATCTTTTGGAAATGTGTTAACTCCTTTAATGTATTAGCAAAATCACACTCGCTATATGTTTTGAGTGTAACTTGTTTTTGTTTTTAGATCAATTAATATATATTTGTATGTGTGTTAGAGTGTCACTTATTTTTGATTTTCAATCAATTAATGTGTGTGTTTGTTGTATCATTTGTTTTTACTTTTCGATCAATTAATATGTGTGTGTATGCATCTTGAAATTGGAGTACATACAAAACACTTGTGCAGTGAGTTCGTTGAAAAACGCAATGTCGTATTTATTTCTATTAATTTTTATTTTTGTCCATTTTGGGATTGAAATGGTTAGTAGTTCCACATTCTCCCCCTTGAGTTCGATACCGTCACACGTGCAACGCAAAAGCGCGCGTGGAGTTTAACAACAGAACATGGCCAAATTCTGGGCGTGAGATCAAAATCAACAAAACGAGGATGAGAATTGACGCCAAAATTAATTGGTTCGAACAGTACAGTGACCCCACGCGAGTCGGGAAAGCAAAGTTTCCCGGAAAGACAGGTGTAAAAAATAATTATTAAATTATTTTTATCCATATATTTATCCTGTATATATACCACCCTCGTCCCCTTCTTTTCCCATCAACGATAAACCATATAACTCAAACCTCCAAGAATTCCCTCTTCCAATCTCGACAGATACTAGAAACTCGGCCAGAATGAGAGCAAACCCCTCATTTACTGTTCCTCTTCGAGGAAAGATCAAGACCCAAATCTTCCGATCATTCGTCTCTACACTCAAGAAGGCTTTCACACTCTGTTTCCACTTGTTCCTCCGCTGAAACATGTTCGATTTTGGTTGAAACCCATCATTTTCTGTAATTCTGTTTCCACTCTTTCTTTTGAAGGTTTAGAGGTTCAAACCGTAGTTTTTCTGTTTTCCAATTGGATTTACTTTTTGAGCTATGATTTGTAATGTGTGCTGTTTGATTTTATAATAAATGGTGGGAATTTTAGTTTAATCTGTTTGTTTAAGATGTCTTTCTTCGTTTTTGTGTTTAACTTGGGGGCATTGAATTCATTCGTAAAAGGGGCTGGAAAACTCCATTAAATTCGATCGATCAATAGATCATGCAATGGTGATGCAATGGTTTAACGTATTGCTCTGCTCGGCATGACTGAAGCTGACTGAGGCATACACGCTCAGTGGTTTGGGACAAACTCAGGACGTCGGAGGAGATTTGTGCGTGAGGAGGTGGAGGGATTACGCGGGTACGGCCTACAGCTCCGCCTGAGAAAAGCCTGAGTTGGCTGGACGGGCCGAAGCTCGTGGCCGAGCCTCAGAAAATATGACGAATATATATATATATATATATATAAGAGCAAATGATCGACGGCCAAAAACTGGGGCTTGGGAAGCAGGGCTGCCTTGCGGTGGGCTGTCTGGCTCGCTGGGAGCTTGAGCTTTTGCTTGAACCCGAACAACCATGGCCTTTTTTCCAACGGCAAGCCAATCCGCTCCCCGCCGGCACATTTTCTCTAGCCAAGAAAAGTCCGAGCCTTTAATGAGTTGGGATTTTCTACCTGAGTTAGTTTTGTCGACTCATTTACATGGTTAATACGTGCTTGCAAATTTACATCGTTAAAGGATCGGTGAAGCATAAAACTTCTGCCGCTACAATTTACTTAAATGAATATAATATCGGTAATAAGCCAAACTAACAGAATTGTACGACTCATCTATAACGTCGGCGCGTTGGCCTAAACAAAAAAGTTGCTCAAAGTTTGAATATGAAGTTCATCTTGTTTCAAATTCTCGATCCATCAATCAGTCATTCAGTCTCATTGTCCTTTTTCGAAAGAAGCCAAATTTGGTCTAGTCACTCTACATGACAAAAACATACACTTGCGATAAAAATCACCTCCGGCTACGTCCCTGACTACTCTAAAATTGGAACGAGCCTACAAATGAGTTTGTTACTTGTAGCTCATAGATTCACGTCGAACCGCTCCTTGCGCACTTTTCCAATGAAAAAGGACCATGTGCTTGTGGTTTCATGAGTTTGACATTTTTTTATTGAGAGTCAGGTTTCAAGCATAGAACATTATGTGACTCTATAGAAAAATAGATTTATCTAATTGAAGCATCTCTACTTATTAATTTGAAGATCGGAAGAGCGTCGTGTATGTAATCGAACTTGCCAAGAAACAAAAGGATCAACATCACATCTTATTATGTAGATTCTTTTCCTCAATAAATAAATAAATTAATTAATTAATAAAAGGTTCAATATACTAAAAGTTTGGAGCTCATCGCATCGACGGCACTTTTTTTTCAAAATGGTCTAGCGCCATATGTTTAGTATTTTATGACACCACACAACTCATGTGAAGTGTATGTGAACACTTTACATGCACACTACATGAGCTGTGTAGTGGCATAAGGTACCACACATATGGCGCTAGAACACTGATAAGTGTATTTGTGGGATTGTTCATGAGTTCAGGGTGAGAAGATCATCTGTGTTGTGTTTGAAGAGAGTGGGGACCTTTATGCAGAGTTCAAGAAGTTTAGGGACGTGTTTAAAAAAAGTGAAAAACCGAAAAGGACCGTTGCCGCAGGAAAAAGCCAAAGCAAGGACCGAACTGCACGCCGTAGAAGAAGGCCGCGGGTAGGCGGCGGCAAGCATACCCGCGGCCACCCGTAGGCTTGGCTGGGAACCTATGGAGCCGCGGCCCGTATTGAGAGACGCCATTTACGCGTTTTCGGGCCCTTTTTGACACATTCTAGAGTTCGAAAGCCTCTCCAACTATAAAAGAACGAAAACCCTTCTGTAAAATGGGGATTCATCATAGAAAATCATTCTGGAGGGCTAGGAGATTGGAGCAAGGGCTTGAGATTGAAGCCGGGGTTCGCGTGAAGATTGAAGAACGAAGTTCTTCATTTGGTACAAATGTTTTCTTCGTTATTCTTCATCTTTTCTTTGCAAGAATCTAGTCATGTATTCAAACCCTACGAATGCTTATGTTATGAATTCCTTTATCATGAGTAACTAATTTTCCTTGTTGAGACAATCGATGAAGTAATAGACATATTTTGATTGTGTTAATCACATTCATGACTCTAATTGTTATTGCGTGCTTATTTTCTATTGTGATATGTAGTTACCTTTTATGAGCCTGATCAACTTGTAATTGCGTTAGTGAATTCGTGAGGAGACCGAGAGGTAAGTCACCAGTTTAGCACTTCAATAGAAAACATAAATTGCATAGAAGATAGAGATATACTTTTATGATTTGTGTGACCACAGAAATGGTTTCTTGTTAATTAATGCACTCAACTATGTTGAAATTCACATAGAAATATAGTGGGTTTACTTAGTTGGGTAGAATTGAATTTGCTCCAGAGAGGTTTCAATTAAACTTGTGAACTGGTTGTGAGTACGTGATGGTGAATTATCATGAGTGAGATTGCATAATTGGAACACCTGTTTATTGCGGATTCGTGAGTCTCAACGCCTTCATTTATAAATTTTCTAATCCAGCAATTTGAGTTGCTTCTTAGATTAAAATAGATAGTAGTATTTAATTTTTAGTCTAAACAACCTCATTATTCTTTTACAAACTTTTAATTTCCTTATTCAATTGGTGTGAAATTGACTTAAGTGAAATAAGGTGACAACTTTCCCTGTGGGATCGACATTCGGGACTCATCTAGTCCTATACTACTTGAACGGTATTGTGCACTTGTGATTTCGCCTATCAAGTTTTTGGCGCCGTTGCCGGGGACAATTTTGTTTATTTATTTCGTGTTGTTAATTTTATTACTAATTGAATTGTTTTAGTTTTCTCTCAGATCTTTGCTGTTGGTGTATGACACGTTCCTCTTCGGGTTTAGTACTTTCTGATCCGGAACCAGAACGTACGCTTCACAAAAGACTCAACAACAAAAGGGAGAAAAATTCTCTGAAAAAATTACCCATGGATGATCAACAAGATGTGTTAGATGGAGGAGATGGCCGATTCCCGGCATTGAGAGATAATATTCCCCCTCAACCTCAACCTCCAGTTATTATTGACGACGATGATTAGCCGTTCAGTGAACTAATGGTACTACCGCGTCCCACAAGTCAATCAAGTGTTGCTTCACCAGCTTATGGGAGGCAAAATTTCCAGTTAAGGTCAGATTTGATAACTATGATAAGGAATATGTGTTTCTTCAATGGCCTAGTGAATGAAGATCCTCATGCGCATATTACAGATTTTCTGGATTTATGTGACTCTGCATCTTTTGATGGTGTTTCAGATGATGCCATAAAAATGAGACTCTTCACACATACTTTAAAGGGGGCAGCTCGTGATTGGTTGTCTTCTTTCCCTGCCCAGAGCATCACAACTTGGGAAGATTTGGCACAG
>CAVNYN010213861.1:0-22099 GCA_963692815.1 Nyctanthes arbor-tristis | reverse complement strand
ATCTGTTACATTTCATTAGTTATATGTTTATGTTTTAGTAAAATTTAATAACTTTTGATGAGTTTGATATTAGTATTAGTATTCAAAAAGCATATTAGTATAATAGAATATTTATATTTATAAAACTATTATATTTTGAGTCTATTTTCATTACGTCAAAGACAAACCGTGGTTTAAAACTGAACCGAGCTGAAAAATTAGGTTTGGTTTGCGTTAGTTTGAAAAAAATTAAGTGGTTTGGTTTGATTTAAAATTTCTCTAAACCGAATTTGATGGTTTGGTTAAAAAAAAAAAAAAAAAATCAAAAACCGTCCAAACCCAACTAGGGATGTCAACGAGTCGAGCCAAGCTGAGCTGGACATTTGGGCTCGAGTTCGGCTATGGCTTTTTTGGTCCCGAGCAGAAAAAGCCAGAGCCAAAGCCTGGCTCAGGGCGGCTGTGAAAATTAGGTTCGACCCGAGCTTTGGCTCGGGCCTTTTACGATCCGAGCCGAGCCGGTCGGCTTTTTAAAATTTTTTTTCCTATTTTAATTTAAGTTTTTTTCTTTCTTACCTAAGTTTGACACGGGCTGGCTAGGCTTGACCCGTTTGGCCCGTAATTACGGGCTAATCCGGCTCAAGCTTGCCCCAGAATTTGGGGCGGGGCTCGGCTCGGGCTCGGGCCCTTTTAAACAATCCAATTTGGGGCTCGGCTCAGGCTTTTTATGGGCCGGGCCACGGGCCACCCTAGCGGGCTCACTCGTTATGCATCCCTAAACCCAACCATGTTCACCCCTAAATTTGGTCATTGCCTTATTCTTTTTGTAATTTTAATAACCATCATATAATTAATACTCAATTTTTCGTCAAGTGCAATTTGCTTGCTATACATTTTGCAAGAAGAAGGGCAAGGGGAATTGATTAAAATTGATGGTCAAATTTGGCTCCTGTTTCATTGAGTCTTTCTATAAAATTAGATAAGACTCTTTACAAAGGAGTCTTACCCTGATGTAGTACGAATCTAACAAAAACAGCCTCCACAAATATATGTGGCTGCTTTTATTATATTCGTGCCACATCAGAGTAAGGCTCTTTCATAAGGAGTTTGTGTGTGGCTACTTTTATTAGATTTGTATCACATCAGGGTAATGCTCTTTTATAAAGAGTCTTATCTATCTTCTTAGAAAATTTCCAGTTTCATCAAAATGACCCTTTTCTTCATCTCTATACACTATTTGTTTCATCATTTTCCCCTTTAAAATGGCCTTTTTCTTCATCTCTATACACTATTTGCTTTTGTTAGGTTGGCAAAAAGTAGGAAAATTCTGAAGTTGCCCTTTTTTTAAACACCTGACACTAGTAGTCAAATCAAAAAACCATATTTAATTTAGTTAAGTCACATATATGATTGTAGTGACTTGTGGTAATTATATATCTCTCCCTTCATAATTTGTTTGCTATTAGAAATTCTTATGCCTTCTTTTCTCTTAATGGTGATCTTGTCTCATAATCATCATTATTATTTATTTACAAAGTCTAACGATGACCGGGAAAAAAGGAGAAGGGAATCATGGTGCTAGACTACTAGGGGAATTTTAAATACTTAGAACTTTGAATCCATCCTTTGATCCAAATCTCTCGTCAGTCGTCAATATAAAGTGGTTCATGACTCCATCGCCTTGATATATAGGATCTAAAATTCTATAACAAATCAATTTGCAATAACTATAGTAACTATTATATATATAAGTGTTATTATAAAAAATTAATTTGCAATAAATATTATTGTTGTTGTTGTTGTTATTATTATTATTATATGTCCCGCTAGATACAGATGTGGTAAGAGATTAGAGGGTCAAATCCGTGGGTTGACCAATAGTCTTCCACCACACACACGCATTTAACAAGATAATTCTGTCAAATATATGACAGGAAATCATTTTTGCTATTATTATGTATATAATTAATTAAGATCGGAACATTACACGGTGTCTATAATGTGAAATTGTAATCTGGTCATACAGCACTATTGTAATTCCCAAAGACAACATGAGCACAAATGATAATTAATTAAAATATCATCGAGTGTTAGATTGATTGTGATTTTTACTCTTAAAACAGAGAAAAAATTAGGTACAACAGATGTACCATCCTCCATCATAAGTGGTACATATAATGAATGGTTATATTATATATCATTAAATATTACCGACGCTCTTCCGATCTTTTAATATTAGTTTCATTAAATATTATAATTTTTTATTAATGGCAATTAATAGAACTCCGGCCACTCAATTTTTATCCCCGTTTCATCTAATTTTTTCTCTCCTCTTGCCACCAGCCCCACTCAACAGAAAAACTTGCCCTTCAAATTCTTATTAGCATTCAAATGTTAGCATTACAAGCATGCGTCAAGACAAAAATAACGATATGCATTACTTGACAAAGGTAGTTTATTACAATTTTAATAACAATTATTGTTTGTCTATTATTACTAATATGACTATATTAGTATATTAGTATTCAGTTATTTTTTATGACTACCCTGTTTTTTTTTCTGGGTTATCTAGGATCCAAGTTATTATGGTTTTGATTTTTGATGATCTTTGGAGAAAAGATTTACTATTTGTTTTAGTTGAAATTTTTACCTAGTATGACTTTTATTGAATATAATATATAAATATATTACAATGAATTTATATTGTAAACTTTAATTCACTATATTTTTTCCTTCAGGTGAGTAAAGCGTGACCTACTTTCTTCAAAGTTCTGGCCCCTATGATCATTGTCATTTGTTTCTTTTTTTAATTCGATCCAATGGTTTGCAATTAAATATGTTGCCTGGATTGCTTAATATTTATCTATAATTTTTGTTAGGTTGTAAAATGAAACTATGTTCCAAACTTTTGGCTAGCACTTTGTCATTAGAGATTTCTTTTTGACAGGAACGGCCAAGCATTTTTCAAAAACTTATTCTTGAAATTGTTTTGGTGTCTTCAAAAATCTTTTTAGAGTCATTAAATCATGTATCAAATACTCCAAAGTCATCGTAAGCTTAACAAACAGAATGCCAATTCATCGTAATATTTATTTAAAATTAACCCATTGAAGTAATTGTAATCGAATAATATTTCGAACGATATGCCTTTGTTAATTATATTTACAATTATCGCTGAAAATCGAGTGCATGAAAATGTTAAAACAGACGAGAGAGTAATTAATTTCTATATATAAAGAAGAAAAGTAGCAATTGACATAAGAACATCTACATTGATAGTGTTAAAGTATGTTGTTAGTGGAGTTGTTAGTTAACAATTCAAAAAACAACTTATATTGGTGGTGTTAAAGTAGTTGCAAAACGAATTTAATTTAACAAATTGTTAGTTTTATTATTAAAGTTAACAATAAACTTAACACTTTATGAGATATTATTTCTTCTTTTTTTTTAATTTTAATTAAATTGAGATTGACCCACTCTTTGACTATTGAATTAATAATTAAGAGGGTTGTATTCAATTCAGACTTCTATAGATTTTTAATGATTTTTTTAATGCGTGAGTTTTGTGGACTCTTTCGGATTTCTTGAACTTTTATGGATTTGATGGGAAGTAGGAGACTTATTTGGACTTTTATTTACTTTTATTTAAAAACTTTTCATGACTTTTTTAAGATTTTAGGTATTCATTTTAATTTTAAAAAATTATCATAATATATAATATTATGTGGAGCAGCTTTTTTAAATGAACAATTATATATTCATAAAATTATTTTCGAAAAATGAAAAATCAAGTTGGTAGTAAAAACATTTTATAAAGTTTTATAACATCGTAAAATTCATAGCCTTTCCTAAAACCAAAAAAATATAATTTATAATTTCAGTATCACAGTATGACAAAAAATAAAATATCACATACTTTCCCAACATAAGTGGGAAAATAAAATTGGGACAAGGAGCTAGCAAAACAAGGCGTAAATGAAAATATCTTAGCACACGTCGGCCCGATCATTTTGAACCTAACTGCACAATAATTAAACTAATAACACATAAAATTAAAAAAATAATAATCAGTCTATGAAAATGAGTAACGAAAAAAATGTCTGAGGTAAACAAACAATTATTAGTCTAATCGACAAAAAAATAAAATAAATGAGCGCTTGCAATATATAAACGGAAAAGAAAAGAAAAAGAAACTGTCACAGACCCAATAGAATCCTGCCTGAATGATACAAAAAAATCTGTATTGTGAAGTGTAACAACCCAGCCAAAATCACGATGTAACATATTGTAATAAATGAGTATTAATTATAGAATGAAGAAAATAGAGGAACAAGAAATAAGAAAAGTGAAAAATCTTGATTAAATGTTTTAGGTCTTTGCATTTTAATTTTTGAGAGACCTACATCTTAATTTTTAGGTGTTGACAGTTGGTTGCTTTTTTTTTTTTTGACGTTACAAGGAGATTGTAGGAGAGAGGAATCGAAGCCCTGACCAAGTGTGTAAACAACTAATTCGGGTGCCATTAAACTACAAAGGTCTTGACGTTGGCTGTTTTTCTTAATGAAAAGTATAAGCTGGAAATCAGGTCTTGACATTTTGAGGTCCGAAGTGCTCGAGACTTTACCAATATATAAGATAAGTTGAGTGGCGTTTTTCTAGATTAAATTTCAGTGAGACCTCATCAGAATTTAAAGATGAATACTAAACCAAATTTGGAGCTTTACAAATCTACTTTAAGAAGGATTTAACCAATTGTCATTTTAATTAATAGATCATCATAAAATAATTTATGAAAATGGCTTCTGGGAATGGCGAAATCCAGAAACTATGTTGAGACCCTACTTTGATTATTAATAACTTTTCCTATAAGAGTTGGATTTCTGCTCTATAAAGTCTACATGAAGCTATGTATTGAAAGCTTCAAAAGATGTATTAAGTATATTAAAGAGAAGTCATTTTACAACTCAAATAAATTGTACAAAAGAGGCATAAAAAATGAAATTTTACATATTTAGTGGACCTCAAATGAGAATTCAATTTAGTTAAATGGACTTCAAATGAGATTTCAAATTAATTAAGCACAAGCACATGGTTTTGAGTACATGATTTTGAGCACATGGCTTGAAGCTTATGGTTTTAACCACATAGTTTCGAGTACATGGTTTTGAAATAAAATTCTGTTTTCAAAAATGTATTAACAATGGCCAATCTAAGAATGACATTTAGGAACATAGCATTGGAGGTATTTCCTATAAATAGAGAGGAAATTTTCATTATAAGTGCACATTTCCAATCTCTCTTCTCCCTTTTTTGATCTCGCACACTCTCTCTCCACTTTTCTTACTATTTTCACTACCTAAGTATAGATATAATAATACAAATACTATACAAGAATAAAATATAAGGAGGAGTAGTAGGGAAAAATAAGAAGGAAATTAAATTGAGAAAGGGAAAGAATTACTTTGAAGCCACTCCAATTGGAGTTAGAATTCAAGAAATTATCATATTCATTGTAGTATTATGACGACTCATCCTAAAAAAAAAGAAACTAGAGTTTAGTCATGAAATAAACTAAAATATGCTTAAAACCCGCAAGTGGAAAAACTGAAATGGGATTAAGTTTCAACACCTGATTAATCCGAGTCTTGATATCTGACGGAGCAGAATGCAAGTCTTGTTGAAGATGAATATGCTTTTGATTGTAGGTCATAAAGGGCGACTAACCAGTAACAGTGAGTTATGTTTACACCGTTTTTATGTGCTCTATTATATGTTTTGAAAGATTATCTCTTTTATGTGTTATATTATTGATGTTTGCACTTTCTTATGTGTTCTTTTATGTGGTTTGAAGTATTATATCTTTTTATGTCTTTTGAATTATGAATTGTGTACTTTTATGCAATATTTATAAAGTGAAATGAGTATAATACTTTGATATGAGTTGTTATATATGACATGTATAAGACAATGTTATCACTATTTCATGATAAGTATAAGAAGTGTTATGATATTAGAAGTCATGTAATATTTAAGATGTTGTCATTACAAGTACATCACGAACATGAAAAACTTTTCATGGATTGCATTAGTTGTATCTTACCTCTACAAGTCAAGTTAAGCTATGTTTAAATTGGATTCACATGTCACTTTTGTACCGAGAGTGTCATGTATGGTATGAACAAATTTACGCACATGATTATGCTTACAAGTGCATGAGCATGTTACACGTTTACTATATCCGATTCATGTTATTCATATTATAATTATGATGAGTGCTCGGGACAAGATTAACATATGCAATCAGGGCCCAAAAGTCATGTCACGTTATTCAAAACAAAAAGAAACTTTTCAAACTATATCATGTTTTTAAAAATCATATTGCATGTGTAAATATTGCTCACTGGGCCTTTGGTGCACCTCTTCCATTTTACCAATGGTAAGTGTTGAAAAGAAAGGTTTACAAGGATAACTCAAACATTTAGATGATGTCTCTAGAAGATGGAAATTACTTGTACGTCACTGGGAAACGGACTTTCGGGGTTATGAAGAATAATTATTATGATGATATAATAAGTGGGAATATTGTGACATTTTAAAGTAAAATCTTTTAGTGTAATTATGTTTGCAAAAGGAAGAATTTTATCTCTATGTATATTTCTTTCTAATATGATATTAACTAAGTTATAGATTTAGATACTTTAAATAAAGTTGAGTTCTACTTTATATTGCTAATTGTCCTTTTATCAAAACGAAATGAGAAGAAATAACGTCTTAGCAATTTTATATTTTTATACAAATAGTCCAACAAAAAAGTAATTTCTCAAAATTTCTCGGTTTTCTAAAAAGTCTCAACAGCAAGTAAATTGTTGTATCTACACCTACTTCTTAATTAATTACCTAACCGAATGTAGTCTTGATACGTACAGAGTTGAAGTCTTTTAAGCTGAACTACATTATAAATGTGTTTCCTTATCCAAATCTTGGAATGAAAGTAAATTCAAGTTGTTGTCACATTCTTAAATTAACGCTTAGTAAATTATAATGTTTGTATTTCAATTTTGATTGAGTGAAACAAATTTTATCGGGTTATTCATTTATTATTAATTTATCAAATGATATAAATACTAGAAATTATAAGAATTATGTTTGGGCGCGACATGGAGTGTCAGAGTGATGCATGAGTGACTTGTTCTCCATTCCCATTTAATAAAAAAATATAATAATTTGAAAAAAAATAAATAATATACAAGAATTAAATAAGAATAAAAAGTAAACTAGTTTTTTTTTTTTTAAAAAAAGACAAGAATCCACATGTCCTATAAAAATTCATAGGTAGAGATGGTGATAGATCGATAAAGAAAAATAGAATAGAGATTATATTTTAAAAAAATACCTTAAATAGTCTTTAGAAATCTCATGGGTGTAGTTGAGACTTTTGAAGACATTTTTTCTTTATATTTTACATATAAAGTCTCTAAAAGTCCCAAAATTTAAGAAATCTCACAGAATTCTAGTCAGTTTGAATACCTCAAGAATTATTGAGACTCTTGAAAAGTCTCAATTGAATATCCTGTGACTTTTAAAGACTTTTTAAAAGTTTTAAAAAGTCTCAATTAAATACATCAAGATTTTTAAAGAGTCTTGAAAAGTCTAAGTTGAATACCTCATAATTTTATAAATCCTCAAAAGTCTTTAAATGATCCAAATAAATACACCCTCATTATTTAACACTCTTAGTTAGAATTATCAATGTAACACAAATGGATAGTTAAATTTAACTTGTTTAGGTGCCTTTTAACAACAATTAGGAACTCTATTTTTTATTTATGTAGATAGTTAATTTCAACACTCCCAATATGGATGCTTTAAGTAGTTTACAGAATAACAAAAAAGCTAGAGAAAATAATATGTATCAAGAGAGAAGAATTATGTGACTACTCATTGATGGGTGGGTTCAATGTCATTAAATGAGATTGACTTGCCATTAATAAAAAATAATAAAATTAAGTGACGTTGACATTAAATGAAACTAGTTAATCCACCGGTGCATTACACAGGTATAAAAATGATAAAAATAAATCTATTTGACAGTTGCAAAATAACTAAATATTTGTAGCTTTGTAAAAAATTTAAAAAATATAAATATACATTAATTAAATAAATATGACTAATGATTAAATATTTAATGGAGAAAATGTAATCAAATCAACCCATAATTATAATATATAGGTTGCGCATTTGGCTTTCCACGATCAAATATATGGATCCATTTCTACGACCACAAATGCTCACACGTTCATAGTTCTTCTAGCCCTTTACAATTGCTATTGGTATGGCTTAAAATACACCTGTCATCTTTCATCAAGAGCCAATAATCATTCATCAAGAGCGAATTGAATACCATTTCTCTACTTGAATCCAAATTATCAATCAAAAATGTAAATATCTATATATTTTAGTTTACAAACAAAAAAAGATTGTATCAAAATTCATCAACTATATAGAGAAATTATGAACACCCATTAATATGTTGATCAAATAAGTATGCCATTTAAATTATGGTAGACTTTATAATTAAAACCAACATAGAAAATTTTATAGTCAACACGATTGCATAAAACACACGATATAATCAAACTATAATAAAAGACATGCCATAGTCACAAAAAAAACTGAGAAGGGAAAGTTGTATATGAATATGCAATAAAAAAATGTAATAAAAAAACTTGCTATAAATCAAGCCTTTACCGCAGAAAAGACTCACTACGAGAGTGACCACACAGCAAATGAGCGGGAAAAAAATAAAAACACTTAATTTCCTTTATATATTAATAGATGTCATGAAAACATTTAATGACACTTAATATAACTATTGATTGGATGTACGATATAGTATGATACGCCCACTGTACCTAAATTTTTCCCCTTAAAACGTGATGATATATTAGGATGATGATCAAGAACTTATTTACTATGCTGGATTAAACTAAATAAAATAATAACAAAATATTGATCTACTTTACTTAATTCTTCCTAATACCATATACCTTCTACTAGTCATGTAGCTTTTTTCCTAAATTTTTAATATGGTCGACTAACTACTAAATGTGCCATAAACGTATAAACTTTGACAAAAGATTCTTGAGGAAAGTTATATCGCCCAATATGGTCCCTCTTTTATGGTCACTGATTGCTGTTTGAAAGGTATGGCAATAATTCATAAAGACAATAATAATAATATTAATAAAGATTAGATTGTCATTGCTAAGTCCTATTAAAGTTTTATTGCATAAATTGGTCAAATTAATCACATGCACTTATCATAGAGAATTATTAGAATTAATAACCTTAGCAACTGTTGATGTATTGCACGCCGTTGATTAGCGGCTTGAATCTTGTTTAGAGTTAGTTGCAGATCTGCCTTGAAAGATCAACTTGATTAAAGAGTTCCGAGACGTCTAAAATGTATTGGTTCTTGATTTCATATTTATTCATTATGGAAATTAATCCTTTAATAACTACACTGTTTGCTATTTGGCCGTATCACATAACAAGAAACCAAAACTACTTTAATTCTAACTTGACACGTCATAAAACTCTTACACCGTCCAATGGCCATTTTTTGTCCCATAATCTTTTTGCTTCCATAAAAAATTGTCTCATAATCTTCAGCATTTTCAAGGCATGAGGACACTTGAAGAAAAATATTTATATATAATCAATAGTTTTACTGGCACTTCTTAAAGATTTTTGGCTTCTTCCAAAGGATCCAAATTTCTCACAATCTGTCAATAGATGAAATTTCAAAGTGGTCCAGCGCGCTGATGTTGAGCTCTGAATAGCTAACTTTTTAAGAATACAATGGCGTTGATATGTCTGAAAACTATAATTTAAGTTTCATATAACGAGCAATGGTAGAGAGGTTCTCAGCTGTAAAAAATTCAGGTACTTGAGAAGTACCCTATCATGATACTCTAGGCCAATTAAAAACCCATTCATGAGATCTTGAGCCCTATTTTTAGGACCCGTGTTGGCTGGTGATAGCTCTAGAGTACCAAATTATGGTACTCCTGGAGTACCATATTTTCTCTTCGCAGCTGTATTCTTTCGTTGTCGCAAAAGATTCAACTTGTGCAGGTAAAACCTGGACAAAGCCTGTCTACGTCACTCGTTCTTACTCGCTCATACAATCAATTACGTTGTCTTAATAGAAAGTCAATATTGTGAAGCCAAATCTGCTAACTTGACTTGTATGTCCTTTCCTAATGTTCATATTCCTGGTCCCAAATTTCAGGTATATAAATATAATCAGTGGGGAATTTCAGGTTGAATAAAAAAATTGAAATGGAATTAGTTAGAGTTATATTCCTCTTAATCTGCAGTGCTTTGTGCTTCCTTTTTATCCTGAAGCTGATTAGATTTCTTGATAAGGTATGGTGGACTCCAATCAGACTGCAAGCTTTGATGAAATCACAGGGAATCAGAGGGCCTTCTTACAGTTTTCCACATGGGAATACCAAAGAAATCACTGCAATGAGAAGCCAATCCATGGCCAAGCCAATGGATATTTCACACAATATTCAGCCTCATGTTTATTCGTGGACAGAAGCTTATGGTAAATTCAGCTTCTTGTTTGTATTTCTCGTTTATGGATCTTTTCAGACTAAAGTCAGTGAAATTTTGTTGTGTTTGACAGGGATGAATTTTCTTAATTGGCATGGATCACAAGCGCAGTTGTTTGTGACGGAACCAGAGCTAATCAAAGAAATACTGATGAACAGAGAAGGTTCCTACCCAAAAATGGACATGGAAGGTTACGCGAAGAAACTGCTAGGGGAAGCAATTATAACAAATGAAGGAGAAAAATGGGCAAAAATCCGGAAATTGGCAAATCATACTTTCCATGCAGACAGTCTAAAGGTATGCCTTACAGTTTACGTGCATGTTTGGTGTCACCGGACACTGTAATAGACAATATTTTAGCTTCTTTTCCCTTTTTAATTAATTTGCGGAAGTCTTGTCTTTATGAAGAGCATGGTCCCAGAAATGAGTTCAAGTGTTGAGATGCTACTCGAGAGATGGAATGACCTTGGGGGACAGGAGATCGATGTGTTTAAAGAGTTCGGGCTCTTGACAACTGAAGTAATTTCGAGGACAGCATTTGGTAGCAGCTACATTGAAGGGGGTCATATATTCGAGATGGTGGCAAAATTAACAGCAATAACTGTTAGAAACATTTACAAAGTCAGATTCCCTGGCATCAGGTATAATAGTACTACACATTAATCAACATATGAATTTTACATATATTTACTTCTCAGTATGATGATCTTCCATTTCTGCAGCATGCTGTTGAAATCCAACGATGAGATTGAAGCAGAGAAACTCGAAAAAAGGATCAAGTGTTCCATAGTTGAGCTGGTGAAGAAGAGGGAGAAGGTGAACAAATATGGAGAATTCGAAGATTTCGGAAGTGATTTTCTTGGGAAACTTGTGAAAATTACGCACGAAACTGATCCAAGAAAGAGGATTACAATAGAACAGATGATTGATGAGATAAAAGCAGTGTATGGTGCAGGACACCTTACAACTACAAGCTTACTTTCATGGTGTATTCTTCTACTGGCAATCCACACTGACTGGCAGCAGAAAGCAAGAGAAGAGGTGTTTGAAATATTCAGCAGTGAAAAACCGAAGTCGGATGGTATTGCAAGCTTGAGAATAGTAAGCCTTTGGCTTTGGGGAAATGTTGTTTTTCGACTATTCATAAGACTACAATGTTGTTTTGAGCAGTATTCTAAAAAGCTCACTTATGTCTCACTTAAACTTTACTTAAACTTGAAACCTGGTCTTGATACTTAACCAAACTTTACAATTTTGTACGCGCCTAGCCTCTTAGACTCGAGAAAGCTTGAAGCTCCACCTCAACGCTTTATTGTCATGCTTTACGATCTTTTTAGAACTTGGTTTTTGAGATTCTTTGAAATGAAATCACATACTCCTGCCCGCTCATTTTATTTAAAATGCTTTATATTTTTTCCTAAAACCGAGAGTCATTTATGAGACACTCATTTGTTCGTTAGCAACAACAACTAGCCTTCTTAATCAGTGTTTACCAAGTTCACACCAAACTGATACTCTTATATGCTGACATATATAGGTTGCTGATTCCCTCCTTTTTCCTTTTTTTTTTTTTTTTTTTGCGGGATATGTAGATGAATATGATCATCAACGAGTGTCTCAGACTGTATCCTCCGGTCCTCATGTTGACAAGAAAAGTCGAGAAGGAGGTCAAGCTCGGGAATCTTAACCTTCCCGAAAAGATTAACATCTTTATTTCGATTCTTGCTCTGCATCACAGCCCTCAAATTTGGGGTAAAGATGTTCACATTTTCAAACCAGAGAGATTTGCTGGAGGAGTTGCTAAAGCGACAAATGGAAATGCCGCTGCTTTCTTTCCATTCGGTTTGGGGCCGAGAACTTGTGTTGGTTTAAACTTCACCACCAATGAAGCCAAGATTGCACTCTCAATGATTTTGCAGCGCTACAAATTTGTTCTGTCGGCAAATTATGTCCACTTCCCTGCTGATATTTTCATTTTAACTCCAAAACATGGAGTTCAAGTCGTCCTTCAAGCAATTTAAGTGGGACAACTAAAAGTGATCCATGTTGTACATATGCAAGTGTTCTGCTGTTATACATGCTTTGCAAAATAGTGTACAAATTGTTAAATGAAATGATTTGTAATAAAATTAAAGTCAAATATCATCTCCTCTAATAGAATAATGCTTTTTATTTAGACGGGAGCTCCATTTATGGATGTTGGTAGTTTGTTTGTTTCAGTACAAATTAAGTATCTTAAAGCGTCTCCAGCAATTTAGAAATATCCATGTTAAATCTTCAAATGGGCACCATTAAGAAATGAGCACTCCCTCAAAATGAGGTGGCCCCATTGCATGCGGTGCTCATTTTAACCGGCCAAGTTCAAATTTGGATTTTTCTTTCCGTTCCATTCTTCTTTCCGTTCATTTCTCTTCTTAGATGCCCGAAACATTTCTGTCTTTTACCGACAGAAAGGGCAAGCCGGAACCATTCTTTGCAAGAGGTGTAAGTAAACTAGTGCCCCTAAAATGACATCTACCTAACCTAATTTGTCCTTTATTTCAATTCAACTGATAGATCCCTTTTCCTTATCAACACAATATAGCAACCAAATAATAACTGCAGCATATTACCAGAATCTGCCTATTTTCTTCTCCCAGTTTCTCCTTTGAAGCCATGGTCAATCTTTTCTCAATCTGTCTCTTATTCATTCTGCTAATTCTTCTAATAAGGTTTATCTACACTTTATGGTGGATTCCCTCTTGTGTTGGGAATATGCTGCACTCCCAGGGACTCAGAGGCCCTGCTTACAAATTCATGTATGGAAATAATAAAGAGATTATTGACATGAAGAAGCAAGCTAGGAGCAATCCCATGGATTTATTGTCACATGACATATTTCCTCGACTCCAGCCTCAATTTTACACATGGATGAAGTTATATGGTAACCATGTTTTTCTTATTATTATCTGCATATTGATTACAGTATTTTCCACGCTTGACTGTCGCTTACTTCAGCATACCTTATTGGATCAGGCCAGAATTTTGTTTTATGGGATGGTACTAGACCTCTAGTTGTTGTTTCTGACCTACAGCTGGTTAAAGAAATCTTGAGCAACAAAGATGGTACATATGGAAAAATTAAAATTAGACGTTATCTGAAGAAATTGTTAGGAGATGGGATAGTTGTAACAGAAGGCGAAAAATGGTTGAAGCTCAGGAAATTGGCCAACCATGCTTTCCATGGAGAGAGTTTAAAGGTGAGGATCTTGGTACATGCTACTAGTACTAGGTAAATTGGATGGAACTCGAATTCTTGTTCCTCTTATTGTTTGGTTGTGTCCAGGACTGTGTCTCAAAGGTACCTTTGTAGATTATCAAGTATTTTTTTCAGCTTAGGATATCAATGTCACAGGATATGGTTTCAGCAATGATTGCAAGCACGGAAGCTATGTTGGAGACATGGAGAAAACACGAAGGCAAAGAGATTGACGTGTGTGAGCAATTTAGGTTTTTGACCTCAGATGTGATTTCCAGGACAGCTTTTGGTAGCAGTTACTTGGAGGGGAGAAAAGTATTCGAGACGCTAACCAAACTATGTGTCATCATATCGAGAAATATGCATAAGATTCAATATTTTGGTCTTGAGTATGTTTCTGTTCTGTTTCCTCCTCTTACCATATGTGTATCTTTATTTGATTCTTATGTTTGTTTCATCAAATACGTATGGCCAGAGAAGTGCTATGAGTAGGTTTACAGGTTGCAAGATGATATGCAATAATCTGGTTTGTTGCAGAAAACTTGTTCGATCCCAGAATGAAATTGAGGCAGACGAGACTGAGAAATTTCTCCATGACTCGGTCCTGGAGATAGTGAAGAAGAGAGAAGAGGAAGTAAAGAGCGGTCGAGCAGACAGCTTTGGAAATGATTACCTTGGATCACTCCTAAAAGTTCACCATGACATGGATAAGAAAAACAGAATATCAATAGTTGACATTATTGATGAATGCAAGACATTCTATTTTGCTGGACAAGAAACAACCTATAGTTTACTTTCCTGGAGTATTCTTCTTCTTTCGATTCACTCTGATTGGCAAGAGAAATCAAGAAAAGAGGTGCTTGAACTTTGTGGAAAAGAAACTCCCAACTCAGAGAGCATTGCTAGAATGAAAACAGTAAGAAAATTCAAAGACAAATCCCTATCTCTGATTGATAATATCTGGATTTTATAACATTTTTTTGCACTGATTTATAGGTGACAATGATAATCTATGAAACTCTAAGGCTATACAGCCCTGTGATCACCATTACACGGCGAACAGACAGCAAGATCAGATTGGGAAAATACGAACTTCCAGCAAATATTGATTTGGTTATTCCGACTCTGGCACTCCATCGTAATCCTGAAATATGGGGAGAAGATGCACACCTTTTCAGACCGGAAAGATTTGCAGAGGGATCCGGTAAAGTTGGAAGTAATAATAATTTGGTGACATACCTTCCGTTTGGTTATGGACCTCGAGCATGTGTTGGTTCAAATTTCGCTTTGAATGAAGCTAAGATTGCATTGTCGATGATCCTTCAACATTATAAGTTTGCGTTATCTCCAACCTACAGTCACTTTCCTGTTCAGGTGCTAACGGTTCAACCTGAGAAAGGAGTTCAGGTCTTGCTCCATTCGCTCTGAACTAGTCGACTGACTGTCATTTGACTGCATTTTAGAAACTTCAACTAGTGACTGTCAACAAAAGAAATCTGAAATTCTGTTACTATAGATAGCCTCGGAATTTTTTTATTATTATTTTTTTTTGGGTTTTGGAATGCCAAGGACATAATTTATCTTTGAACCCCATCGAGCAAGTTTTCCATAGCTATAAAAATACTGATTATTTGGAAGAATGTGTGGTGGAGATATAGAGAGAGATTATAGGAAAATGCGAAAAATATTTTTTAGAAAGAATGAGTTCATCTGTGGTTTTTCTGGTCATTGCTCCATTCTTGCTGCTGATTTGAAGGCTGTTGAGATGGGATTAGAGTTGTGTATCAGTAAGGAATTTAATCAAGGGGAAGGCTGGTGTGTTGCTTCAAGCTTCTAACTGTGCTTAAGCAAAGTCGAAGCATGATAGAGCGTAAAGCATGGCCAGTTTCGTACTACACAGCCCACAGGCCATAAGATAAGATTTTTCTTTTTCTCAAAAGGACTAATATAGGAAATCATAAATCAATTCCAATGATGCTAAAGAAATACATTGCCCCCGACATAGAGTTTGGTCGAACTAATAACATCCAAATGTCTGACGGGATCCCCTTAAATTTCCAAACATTTGTTTTCAGAAAATCTTGTTCCATGTCAAAATATAATTTATTTGCTAACAGGGGGTGCTATTTTCCTTTTTCTTTAGATAGAGGGTTCCCTCGCCTTATCGGCTCAAATATAGAATTCTAAAACAGAAATTTTGGATAATGCTAAACTTCCACCCCATCTTGTGTCCACTTGCTATTGTGCACCCCATTCAATTGCTTATCATGAAACATATAATTGATATAAAAGTAACTCAATAGGGGTGAATAGCAGGTGGACACGAACATGAGATGGGATGGTTTTTTAGCATTATCTTTCCTTTTCCCCCCTTTATGCAAATAACGTAAAACAAAAAGACTAATAATAGAAGCGATATTCTATCGATCAGATTCCAATTAAAAATAATGTGCTCTAATAGTTCTATGAATCCAGTCGGATTTCTTTGCAGAAATATCCCCTTCAGTTCAGCCTTAAATTACAGTTTTTGGACCAATCAATCCTGTTTTATATTTGTAGAAAATTTAGCCATTCAACACCAATGTTATGGATACTACTTTTCATATATAACAGATTATGAGAAATTGGATCATGGCAATAGTTGCCAATACTTTTTTTTCTCGCATCCTTAGTAGTATAAAGACAACCAGGAAGATGATAAATTTTGCGTCACATGAAAGGTGTCGTGTGAGTAAATTTCGAGTATCAGACCATAATCCAACAATTGAAAATGCAATTATCAATGAGTTTAATATACATTATATTATGTACATTTGAAAATACTTCTTGTCCTCTTTTTAGTAAAGGACTATGATGCTTTACCTAACTTCTTGATTCCTTCATTATTTTGCGCCCCACCCCCACCCAACCCAAAACAACAGAAAACGAAAAGCCAGTGAGTTCAAGAATTAGTAAAACGACATTAAATTAGACCGTCGGCAGTTAAGCTAATTTGTTTGACCAGTTGTAAACTTGTAATCTTTTACTTCTAAGAAAAATGAGCTAATAAAAATGATGCCACGTGACAGTTTTTAAATCTACTTTAGTTTATAAACAGTTAAGGAACTCATTGATGGTTCTATGAGTCATTGAAGTGGAAGAAATTTGCATCTGTCAAATCCACACTAGCTACACGGGAATGGTTACAGCTTTTTTTTCTGATTATTGAAAGTAACTTATGATGACATTCTCAAAATTATGTGTACTATGACATTTATAATGAATTAATTTGAAATTAAAAACAGTAGGTAAAGGGAAACACATTGATCTAATAAACTTTCATTCTTCGCTTACAAATAAGCATTAATGGGTCTATGGAAGAAAAATGAATGATGTGAGTGAGGTGCTCATTTTAAGAATGAGCACTGTGCTCTAGTAACTGGATTTGTATGTCCTCTAGCACCTAAAATAACGATTCCTTGTCCACTGACCATAACCAATTTGAAGCATACATATAAATAAAATCAGCTGGAACTTTCTGCTGATGAAAAATGGAAATGGATTTAGCGGGAGTTGCACTAATAATTTGCAGTGTTTCCAGTTTTTTGGTTGTAATTAGATTTATTGATAAGGTATGGTGGAATCCAATCAAAGTACAGGCTAAGATGAAATCACAAAGAATCAGAAGACCTCCTTACAGATTTTGCACATAGGAATGCCAAAGAAATCACCTAAATGAGAAGCCAATCCATGGCCAAGCCAATGAATATTTCACAAAATCTATTTCCTAGATGTCAACCTCACGTTTATACATGGACAAAAGCATACGGTAAATTTGGTTTCTTGCTCTGATATCTCGGTATTTTTGGATTGTTCATAGAGTTACTAATTTTTTGGTTTCTTTTCTTTGGTATTTTTTTTTTTGGGTTGGTTTTGGTGGGGGGGGGGTTGACGGGGATGAATTTTCTTTATTGGAATGGTTCACAGGCTCAGTTGTTTGTGACCGAGCCAGAGATTGTAAAAGAAATACTGATGAACAGAGAAGGACTCTACCCAAAAATGGACATGGAAGGGTACTCAAAGAAACTGCTCGGGCAAGCATTTCCAACGAATGAAGGTGAGAAATGGGCTAAGATAGGGAAATTAGCGAATCATAGTTTCCGTGCAGAGATCTAAAGGCATGTCTGGTTAGATATTATAAGGAAAAATATTTTAGCTTCCTTTTGTTTCTCGACTTGTAATATGTACTTGAAGGGGTTATTTTATGTAGAGCATGGTTCCGGATATGTGTTCAAGTGTGGAGAATCTACTTGAAAAGTGGAAACATCGTGTGGGAGAGGAGATTGACGTGTATAAAGAGTTCGGGATTTTAACCACAGAAGTAATTTCTAGGACAGCGTTTGGCAATAGCTACATCAAAGGCGCCCAAATACTTGAGATGGTGTCCAAGTCAACAGCAATAATTGTGGGAAATCTTTATAGAGTCAGGCTCCCTGGCTGCATCAGTTATACTGCACATTCAACATGTGATACCCACATAATCTAATTTCTCACAGAATGTATGCTTTGTTTCTCATGAATTCGGATTTGATCTTTAATTTTTGAAGCATAATACTAAGGTCTAAGGATGAGATTGAAGCAGACAAACTCCGAAAGAAAATCAAGAATTCCATAGTTGAGCTCATAAAGAAGAGGGAAAGGGTGAAAAAGACTGGAGAATTAATTATTGATGATTACGGAAGTGATTATCTTGGACAACTTGTGAAGCTTGTTCATGAAGCTGATCCAAGAAAGAGGATTACGATAGAACAGACAATTGACGAGATACGGGCAGTGTATGATGCAAGGCATCTTACAACTACAAGCTTGCTTTCATGGTGTATGCTTCTTCTGGCAATTCATACAGACTCGCAAAAGAAAGCAAGAGAGGAGGTGTTCGAAATATTCGGAAGTGAAAAACCGATTTCAGATGGCATTGCAAGATTGAGATCAGTAAGCTTAACGACAAAAGTGTTTTTTTTTTTTTTAATTATATTCATACCAATACCCTGTAGAATTATCTCTAAAATCAACTCCCTATATTGTTTTGTTAATAATTTTCCTTACTTTCTTTTATGACAAGTAGATGAATATGTTTATCAACTAGTGTCTGAGGCTGTATCCCCCAGCTCTCACGTAGACAAGTAAAGTCAAGAATGTTGGGAATTTAATCAATTTTTCTAAACTCGTGTGATTAAGATAAGCAATCAATATATCAAACAATAATATATGTGCGGAAGCGTAAATAACACCAAGAATTATTTAACATCGTAAAACCCTCCAATGAGAAGAGAAAATCGACGGGGCAAACCGACAACTCCACTATCACCAAATAATAATGAGAATACAATGTTTATCCTCTCAAAATTATCGCCTTAAATCAAGAGGTAATCACACACTACCACAATCACGCAACACCGTCAAGTACAATATTCGTGACACCATAAATAACTCATCTAACAATAGATAGAACCCAATAATCAACAACAATAAGAGATGAGGAAAAATATCACCTAACTCTGTTCCAAGAATTAACTTGGAAAAACCACTGCTTGAAGAAATCGAACATCAAATCAAATGTCAAAGAATCTCGTTCCAAGCAATAAAATATAAAGCTGAATTTTTCTTCTCCAATTTCCTTGAATTCTCGTGCGTAATTTTGTGCAAATTCCGTACGTCCTTTTTCTGCGAATCTCCGTGTTTCGCTTTCCGTCCCCCCCCCCCCCACACCTTTTTCATGTCTTTTCCGCAGCCTCAATATATATATATATATATATAATCACAATTCCTAATCCAATTTGGCCGCTATTTATGGGCTGGATTATTAAAAGACCAACAAATAAGGGAGTTAAAGAATCTTCACATTCCTGTAAAGATGAACTTCTTCATCTCGATCCTTGCTCTGCACCACGACCCTCAAATATGGGGCAAAGATGTTCATATTTTCAGATCAGAGAGATTTGCTGGAGGAGTTGCTAAAGCTACAAACAATAATGCTGCCACACTCTGTCCATTTGGGTTGGGGCCTAGAACTTGCGTTGGCTTAAACTTCACCATCAATGAAGCCAAGATTGCGAATTTGACGATTCTGAAACGTTATAAATTTGTTCTCTCGCGAAATTATGTCCACAGCCCTGCTGATATTTCCATTCTCACTCCAAAAAATGGAATTCAAGTTATCCTTCAAGCAATTTAAGAGAGACAAACATTGATTCACTTCATGGATATCAGTGTTTGTACTTTGTAGTATTAATTATATAAGTATTCTGCTACTACGCTTATGCAAAATAATGTGAAGGTTCTATTGGAATACCTGTTCCCATCTTGCTCAATGAATGTGAAACCGGCTGACTCTAAAATGGAAATGTCCAGTTCTATCTGGCAAACATGATTTTGATGAATCTTTTTTCCTCTTAGTAAAAACTAATCTGTTGAGATTTTGTTTAGCTTAATTTCTGTGGTTAAGAATCAAATATTTTGTTAATAGAAATTCACTTATTGTAAAATATATTTAGGTGACTGTAATAATCAATTTAAATTGGTTTAGGTAGAAATACTTTACTTTGATTTAGAATCTTAACAGAATCCATGGAAGTTGCATATAAGCTGCCTATTATGTTGCTGTTCAATACATAAAATATATATATTTCTTCTTCAAAAGTTTTTCTTTCATTATCACTTTTTTTTAAACATCATTTTTCGGACTTCTTTTAGTGTGACTCTTGTGAAATTCTGGTATGTGCAAAATTCTTTCCAGATTTATGAATATTTCCATTTATTGTTCTATGTAATGTAGAAAGGAAGAAGATCAGAAGAGTACGCCTTTGAGAGAGATCAGAAAAGAACTCAAGTATGTGTGAAATATGTAGTGATTGTTTTGGTCAATATACAAAAATTGAGGTTCATCATTTTTCACAGTTTTATACATCCAAAGAACAACTTCATCGAGCTAGAAAAAGAACAACCTAACTTAAATAATCAGCTTCTTGGTGTCAAGTTATGTAAAGTGGTTGCGATTGAGTGCAAGAATAGACATGTGATAAAGTCGAGAGCATATGGTTTGATTCTACTCGGAAAGAAGTAAATGAGTTATTTGCTCTCTTATTATTTTTTTTATTCTTGCGAGTTTACCAGAAATGATATTCTTAGTACTTCGATTATTTAAATAGTGGATTATGTTATCTGTAGCAAGGGAACCCCTGAATTTTTCCCTTCGAGATTTACCAAGTTATATCCTATGTTCATTTATTTTACTTCCATGCAGATGGTGAGTGTGTGATCAAGCCAAAAGGTATTACTATTAGTTGTAATGTCAAATTGATAGTTGTTTCTACCCACACACCATAAAAAAAAAAAACAAAAAAGGGGACAATTTCCACAAATCAGCAAAGCAGGAAGGAAAAAAAATATAAAATGTTGACTTTTCTTGTGGGTAATGTGGTACAAGTCAATATCTGACTTCCATGGACAAGTTAATATTCATCCTTCTGAAGCACACTTCCCCCCGATTCGGGTTCACAAAATTAAGCCATGATTCCTCTTCTAACAGTGATTCTGTGCCTAATCCTAGTAACGTGCTTAAGTTTTCTTTACAAGTTATGGTGGATTCCGGTTCGTTTACAACACCAAATGCGATCGCAGGGACTCAAAGGCCCCTCTTACAGGTTCATACATGGAAACACCAAAGAGATTATGAAACTGACTAAGGAAGCCACCAGTGCTCCCATGGAATCGTCCCACGATTTATTCCCTCGAATTCAACCTCACTTCTACTCATGGATGAAGCTATATGGTGATTTTCTATCCTTCCCATATATATATATATATATATTACCTTTTAGTAAATATATGCACCTGACCTTGGTTACTAATTCTTCAATATCTCATTAATTTGATGGATTAATAGGAAAGAACGTTCTCTTTTGGGTGGGTCAAAAACCGCAGATAGTCATTAGTGATCCCGAGCTGGTTAGGGAAATATTAGGCAACAAAGACGGCACTTTTGGGAAGATGAAAGTCACAGGTTACTTAAAGAAACTGTAAGGAGACGGGCTTGTCGCAGCAGAAGGTCAGAAATGGGCAAAGCAACGGAAATTGGCCGACCATGCTTTTCATTTAGAGAGCTTAAAGGTATGGTTTTGTGGTATTTTGTTAAAGTGGACTGAATGGTAATGTAAACTAGTCTTTATTTATATCCCCTTTATCAGGGTATGGTTCCAGCAATGATTTCGAGTGTGCAAGCAA
>CAVNYN010213859.1:0-11835 GCA_963692815.1 Nyctanthes arbor-tristis | reverse complement strand
CGATTAAAGTCATTAATGAGTCCCTTTACAAATTTGATGTTTCAATTGATTTTGTCATTGGATTTGATGAGTTAGTTGAAGTGTACATACTTGAATTCGAGTCGGATGGTCAAAGCAAGTCTTATGATTTTGAGGAGGGCAACATCAAATTCTAGAGCTTCAACATTATTGGATTCAAAGACAATTGTGGCATGTTTGGCAGGTCGTCAAGAGCATCATTTAAAGCTCCTTGAAGTGAATGACTACACATTCAAGCTAATGACTATAAATCAGCGCTTAATGGAAGGCAACTCATTCTCTAACCTTTTCTTTTCTTTGATTTTGATTTGTGCACTGTATTTAGATTCTAGGATTGCTTTAGTTTTAGGCATGTTTATTTCTAATTTTATGTTTATTTATTTTTATCGTATCACTAATCATAAATTTTAGCACAATTTTAACCCTGTGAGAAGACTCATTACTTTCATGGAACTTATTTTATGCATGGGTCGTGAAAAAAAAATAAAAAAGAAGAAGAAGAAAGGATGAGCAATGAAGAGAGCATCAAGAGGTAATGGACATGTTCGCATGCCTTATGCAGCTGCAAGCACCCCCACTTCCTCCTGAGATGTGATCTTCCAACAGAGCAAACATTGGCTGAAAAGCACTTTATTTGGTAATATCCTTCTTTTATCTTTCTTTACATTGGGACGATTTAAATTTTTAAGTTTGAGGGAGATGTAACTTAATTTGTAGATTGATGCCTGGGGTGGTGATATTAATGATCAATGTAACCATATTTTCTTAAATAGTTTTGATTTTGCTTTTTACTGTTTACTGTTAATTGTAAGTTTTATTGGGTTATTATTAGTTCTTTACTATATTTGATCCGTTGAAAAAGTGGGAAAAATTTTGTGAAATTTTTCAATTTTATCATTTTGCCTTGCCAGCTAGTTTGAAAGAAATCATTTGGAACTTGTGTTATTTGTGATTTGTGATGGGACATTGCTACATGAATTTAATTTGGTGAAAAGTACTTGTCGACATTTGACTTGTTCTTTATTTGGCATGAGTCACCATAATCTCCACTTTGGTTGTGTTAATGGTTTAGATATTAATCAAAGTGGTGAACTAATATGCCTTACCCTGTCGTTGTTCTTATTTGCAAATCCTATTTAAGTCCAAGTTCGGAAGGTTGAGCCTTGACGATACTAGTAAGGTTGGTGTAGATTCCGTTCATGTTGAACAATTTGTGTGGAGCGTTTTTGGCTAACCAATAGAAGCTAAGCAATGACCAGGTACTGGTGATCTCATCCCTATTTTAAGTCTGGCATTGATTAGGTTGGGAGAAAGAAAAAAATAGAGAGAAAAGATTAAAGGAAAAAAAATAGAGAGAAAAGATTACCTTCGATGTGTCTTTACCACTCTTCAAATGACTCGAGCAATTAAGTCCTTAGGGGTCTTTCAAACCTGGTGCCATGGGTCAATTGAACTGGGAGTCATCGGTCCAAAGCTCACTACAAAGGTCATATAGAAAGCCCAGTAAAGAGATGAATTGCACATAAGACATATGCGGCTATTGAGAAAAAAGGAAAAAAAAAAAGAAAGAAATCTTAAAAAAACAAAACTAGAAAAGGATTTTGAAATTGAAAAAAAAGGAGAAAAAGGAATAATATGGGAAAAAAAGAAGAAGTGGTAGAATGCAGGGGAGAATAATAAAGGCAAGACTATACTTCAAATTTTGGAGATGTAGATAGCTAGTAGGTTTGACTGCCTGGTGGATGTTGGGAAAGTTGGGGACCTAAAAAACTGGGAGAATCCTTATTGATTAAGCTAGTGTTTTTATGATAAGATCTAAACAGACTTGGTACTTCATTGAGAGGTAAGAGATTTAAAACCTAGAGCATATACCCTCATGAAAAAAAAGGGAGAAGTGAAAAGCAAAAAAAAAAGTTTGGGAGATGTGTGCCTCTCACGAAAGGGTGAGAATATAAGTGACTGTTGTAGTTTGGGATGCCTAACTAGAGATGTATGATGGTGGATGTGATTATGCCCATTCTTTAGTCAAGCATTAGACGAGTTCACTGTTGGTGAAAATGTTCTGTGACAGTCATGAATGACATATGTTATGATGTTGGCAAGTATTTTATTTTGTGTTATGTGTTATTTTTCATTTTTTGTTGTTTAATATGATTGTGCAAGTTTCTTGCTCGGGACGATCAAGGGTTAAGTTTGGGGGAGTTTGATAAGCGTATTTTATATGTAATATATTCCTCTTAACCTGTGCTCTTCCGATCTGTAATTGAGCAGATTTCTACCTAATTTGTGTGGATATGGTTCATATAGGTGAAAAGGATGATTTTTGAACCAAATTAGAACTTTACATTCAAGTTGTGGCATCAATGGCTGATCGTTCAAGTGTTTCGGTATAAGAAGATCAATGTCAACAAGTTTGAAGACTAAATTGCACTTTTCGAGAATTTAAAAGGGACTATTTGGGTCATGTTTGAAGAGTGCAAGGATCTTTGTGAAGAGTTTGAGAAGTTTTGGACTTGTACAAATGAAGAAAAAGGCTAAAAAGGACCATTGCTGAAAGAAATATTCAAATCAGGGACTGAATCGCGCGTGCTGAAAGCAGCCCGCGGGTCTACCACATCAAGCAAACTGCCTTAACCTGCAGGCTTGGAATTTCTCTATTGGCCAATGGTTTAACGTGGCTAGCAAACCACAGTCACCAGTGGCCTATAGCAGAATGCCTTTTTGATGTGTGTTTAGCCCTTTTGACACAATTCGGGGTTCTAAGGCATCTCCAACTATAAAAGGACGGGAGAAAAACATAAGAAATGGGGGAAGTAGTGTGGAGGAGGCCGTGAAAAGCGGAGAGCAACATCCGCGGGAAAGAGACAACGGGGAATTTACCGTGGATTCATCTCCTTCGCGTTTTGAATTCCAATATTTTGTGTTGTTTTCTTTTCCCTAACATGCAAGGCTAAGTTATTGTGTTAGGGTTATGAGGAAACCATTGTTACAATTATATAGTTTTAAAGAATTGCTCGTTTTCATTATTTGCTATTGGTTAATTTTTTATTATTCACTTATATGCCTGCTTTAATGCTTGATCACCATTAATTCGTGTTTGTGATTTATATTGCTTTCGAGAGATTTGATATAAATTTCATCATTAATTCGTGTTTGTGATTTATATTGCTTTCGAGAGATTCGATATAAATTAGCACATGATAATAAAAAACATAGGGTCCTATGTTGATTGTCTATGTCAATATGCCTTGTAAAATCGCTACATCATGATTTTTGTCCTTTAATGCACATTTATGTGTTCACAATTTAGTTAGAGATAATTAAGTTCACATGTAGGCATAGAACCAATTGACCATCGAGAGAGGCTTTTGATTTATATTGGATCATCGATTTTTAACCTAGGCAATATTCTTGTTATTCTTGATTGTTTGTTGTTGCTTTAATTGATATCCTATAATTTGATAGAATTTAGGATAGTTTAGGGATTTATGTCACGACTGAGAGGTGGATTTTGTTCTAGCTCAAACAACAAATGACATTAAGTCCGATATGAGATAGAGGTATACTCTTATGGTTAGTGCATCCTTTTGTGATATTCTAGTTTATGTCTTGCGTTTTTATTTGTTCGCATTCATCATAGAGATATAAGTGGGTCATAGGTAAAAATAGGTTTGATTTGTATCGATAGAGTAAATTAACACATAAGGAATATCTGTTGTTGACATATAATGAGGATTGATTGAAAATGAGTAGTCAGTGGTTTATAGTGGGTTAACAATGGTGGATTTGTAATCCTTGAACTTTATTGACTTCATTGTTTCTAGAATTTGTAAATAATTTTAACTGTTTATTTTCTTTGATAGTTTTCTTTATCTTAAATATTATTTCTTAACAACTTATTATGTGTTTCCTTTTACTTAAGTTCAGATCAATTAAAGTGAAATTTAGTAGATCCAGTCCTCGTGGGATTCGACACTCTACTTATCATTCTATTACTTGTTAACAATCCGTCCACTTGTGGGTTAAATCTACAACATAACTCAACTATCAAGTCTTGCAATCCCATAGATTGTGGCCACAAGATAGCCTCTCGAGTTCCAATTGCTTCGGCCTCTTTAACCACACATAAACCTTCAAAAACACATGTATGACAGCCAAAAGGTTCTCCATTCTCCTTCAAAACCATGCCAATCCCTTTCGCTGGTCCGATTCAAATAAAGTTGCATAAATGTTGCATTTTATTGATCCATTACACGGTTTCTGCCATTTGCTCATCCTCGGCCTTTTCTGAATCTGTAGGTTCCTTCCATCTGCACCTTTTTCCATTCCTTCAAAAAGGTAAGGACATAAGACACCCTTTGCTTGGGGTAAAGGGTCTGACCGATCCACAACTTTGCATTACGCTGTCTCTAAACCGACCACAAAATAGCACAAATTTTGTCCATCATATTTGGTTCTTTTGTGCTCAATGAGTGAAAGAACCAATCATTGAAGCTTCTCAACCGTTACATTCATGGTCACACCAACATATCTCCAACAAGCTTTAGCAACATCACAACCGGTTTGGATATGTTGTCTCTAAACCCTATAAGTCAGCAATATCCAATAAAATCGTTTCACGTGTTTATAAGTCAGCATCACAACCGGTTTGGATATGTTTAGCAACATCCAATAAAATCGTTTCACGTGTTTATAAGTTAGCATTTTCTTTAGTTAATCACATTATACTTAATTAATTAATTATAATTAGTTAATTAAAGATGTGTAAAGATTTTATTGGACAGACAACAAGCTAGACGGGATTTGGGGACAGCAGATTTGGACCGCATCACAACTTACCAAAGAATATAGAGCAAATTCATCGTTATCTCCACAAATAACACATGAATTTGGTATTTGAACACCTTTCTAAATCAGCCACTCTGGTTGGTATACAATCCCGGCAAGCTTTCCATAGAAACATTTGAATTTTCAGTGGGAGCTGCACTTGCCACAATCCTTTCCAATTGCCATTCTCTTGTAATTGACCATATTCCTCTTCCATTTTGATAGCTGCACGGCACCCGATTTGACTAGATAGTGTCCATTTTTGCTGAAGTATGGCGACCATCTATCACATGCATCCATCGGGGCTAATGGTATCTTACAAATTTCTTTTACATCTCTAGGCATAAAGATATCTTCCAACAATTCAACACCCCATTCCTTCAACCCTGGAATAAACAACTCATTCACCCTAATATTACTCAACTCTTCAATTTACGGTGTTTCAATTTTAAAATTGGCTTCATCACGCAACCAAGGATCTTGCCAAACATTTACACTTTCTTCCATCCCCCACTCTCCATCTACAACCTTTAGCCAACAATGCTCATGAACTCCAAATGCTCTGCTAGGTATAGCTACAATTGTATCCTAGTTGTGAGGGTAAAAAGTCCCCTCGTGGGAAATATTTAGCTTTGAGGATCAAAGAAACTAAAGCATTTGGGTCAGAGATTAATTTCTAGCCTTGTTTGCCAAGCATCACCAAGTTAAAATCGTAGATTTGGAAAGCCCATTCCACCATCCTCGTTTCATTTTCCAACTTGTTATGAATTTCTTTGTTTTTTTTTTCTTTGTTGTTTTTGTTACCATTCAGAAGCATTTGTTACCAGACTATTTTTCTTGGTTTTTATATTACCGTTGCCATTGTATTGGCAATCTGCTTTTTCTCTTCATGTTTCTCTTTTGATTTTTTATTTTTTTTTGTTTACCATTTGCCCTTATTGTTACCCCTTTCTAGTTTATTTATTTTTGTTGTTTTTTGGACTTTTTTGTGACCATTTCCGAGTTGCATTTGTTAATGTAATATTTTCTGGATGGTAACATTTGCTCTCAAATGTTAACATTTGTTTTCCAAATGATAATATTTGTTACTGTGTTTGTAGTGGCATTGGTTTAGGGTAGTTTTAAAATAGAAAATGGTATTTTAACAATTACTTTCAATCAAAGAGGTATTTTTCAAAATCCTACTACAAAAGGCGGTTTTACTGTAGAGAACCTATTTAAAAATAAAAAAAAAAAGGAAAAGAAAACCAAGAGAGGAAGGAAATGGGCCAATGGTGAATTTGTGCCCCAAAAAAGTGATATCGAGCAAATGGGTATAAATTGGCCGAGCATCTAATAATGTGTATGACTATAAGGTTTTGCCGTGTTTTTACGTGTTGAATTTAACTCTATTATTTTATTTTAAGCTGTATTTTTCAAATTCAATTTTGTTTGTGGGGGTAATTATCTAAAGTTCCCTAGTTTTAATGACCCAAGATAAGTGAAAAATTATACTTATCAATTTTCCCCGAAATTAAAACATTGTTTATCCGAAATTAAAAACAAACAATCAAACAGAAAAAGAACAAAAGCAATACATAAAACAATCTTGCCAACTTTCTAACTCATATTATCTGTTACTTGTTACAAAACATTGCCATAAAAGTAAACTTGTCTAATGCTGTATACACAATCAATTCCACCACCATACATCATCTCAAATCACATAGTCAAATATATCTTTACTCTCTCGTGAGAGGCAGACATCCCCCCACGCTTATATTTTTCTCTCATTTTTCCATTTTTTTCTTTTTTTCTCAAGGGTATGTTCTAAGCTTTTAAATCTCACCTCTTAACAAAGTACTCCATCGGTTAGGCCTTACAATTGAAAACACTAGTTTGGTCAATAGAATTTCTCCCAGTTTGAGTGATCAAGCCTTCCCTACGTCTCTACTAGGTTGTCAAACCCACTGGTTATCTACATCCCATAATTTGAAGTATAGTCTTACTATTATTAGGCAATCTACTTATTTATTGTTTCACTCTTTTTTTTACCTCATTTCATTTTCCTTCTCTTTTTTTTCACTTTTTTCCACTTGTTTCTTTTATTTTTTTACTTTGTTCATTTTTTTTTAAATTATCTCATATGTCTCATGTGCAATCTATTTCTCTACTAGATTTTCTATACTTGTAGCGTGTTTTGGGCCGATAACTCCTAACCCATTTGACCCAAGACGCTAGGTCTTAGGAGACCCTCACGGACTTAATTGCTCTAGTGATACGTACTTCAAAGAGTGGTAAAGACACATCGCATACTATTTTTTCTTTTTTTTTTTCCAATTTCGTTTAGCATATCTATGCAAGACTTGAGCGGGGATGAGATCACCAGCATTCGGTAATTTCTTGGCTTCAATTGGTGAGCCAAAAATGCTCCACACAAATATTCAACATACAGAGAATCATCACCAAAACTAGTATCTTCTATATAATACATCCAACCAAAGTGCTAAATATGGTGACTTGTGTCAAAGAAAGATCAAGTCTCACATGGACAAGCAATTTTAACAAATTTAAGTGCATGTAGCAATACTCCATTCCAAATACTTAGTACAAGAACAAACATATCCAACTAAACCAGCCGACAAGGTGATTAAACACACAAGCAAAATTTTTTTTTTTCCAACGAATATCAAGACTAGGTAGCAGTAACTATGATATAGAAGTTGTTGGATGCTTTTGTAAACTTTTGATGGAATTTTTGCTAAATTCAAACTATTACGCTGATCCTTGATGACTAATGTAATATTTTAATATAAAGATTAGCCAGGAGCAACTATGATATAGAAGTTGTTGGATGGTTTTTTAAATTTTTGATGGAATTTTTGTTAAATTCAAAACATTACAATTATTAATTATCGATAACTTTTTTTGGGTGTTAATTAACGATAATTACCTATGTTAACTTTCATTTTTATTGAGATTACTTGCCTTCATTACTAAAAAAGTCTAAACCTGCCACTGTATTCTTATACAATTATATGATTAGTTATCGTACATTATGGTCATAACTTTCTTTCCAACATTTTGACTCATAATACCAGTTGCATCGGGGCCAGCCTGAACAGTTAACGCTTCCTAAAGCTAAACTGGCCTGGGGTGACCCACATGGTCAACCAATTGAAAAGTCAAAGTCAGGAGGGAAATCAAGAGTTAGCCTTAATGAGCGGAGCTGGGCTAGAATGGAAATGGCGTTGTTCAAATCGTCCCACAATACACCATTGAGCTTAGTTTAATTTTTATTTTGTCAGTCTGAGGGCACTGTTACCTTAATGGGAGACATTCCATCAAATCATTGTTGGAGGAAGTCAGCTTCCTACCATGGCAAAAGAAAAGTGTCAGTTATTGGCCCAGACATATTACATGTAATCTTCACATCAACCGTATGTAATGATGCTGATCTCACTATGTAATAATCATTTCCCACTAATTGAAATTAAATTAGTGCTTGTTTGATCCTCTTTATAATTTCAACTTATAATTTCACCTACCATGATTTGACTATTGATTTGACAACTACTCAACAATCACCACACATTTCAAATTTCAATTAAATCTCCACCACTCATTTCACCAACTTATAATTTCTCTTTATAAGTCAAATTTATAAAGAGAATCAAACATCCTCTTAATCATGCTTGATTCTTCCTTACCCAAGTCAAGTTTCAACCTTCTCAAATCCATCTGGTATGCATTATGGCTCAATTCTTGGACTAATCTCGCACTACCGCCTTGATTTTGTTAGCTGTCATTCTCATGATTATGAAGTGGATAAACTTGAGTGCTCCCTCATTGACTGGTATCATCACCATCCTCTTTAGAAAGATTCGTCCACGAATCAACACTTGCATAAAAAAGGATGAGATCACTAACATTAAGGTAACGGAAACACTATACTTATCTAGAAGATCTAATTTATAGGCATTATCATTAATCTTTTTCAATGACTTGAAAATGATCGTCTCTCCTTAGTTGCAACTTGGAATGCCTTAGCTTTAGAAAATGCTCCTTCCTCAAGCGAAGCCAAACCCAATCTCTTGATTTGAATGTCACCCTTTTCCTACCTTTCTTGTCCTTTGAAGCAAATTGTCCATTCCATTTTTCAATTTGTAATGTCACCTTTTCATGAAGTGACTTCATCATCTTTGCCCTCCTTTTACCATCTAAACTAGTCCTTTCATCTACAGACAAAGTAACCGAATCTGGCAGAGTTAAATGATTAAATCTATAAACAATTTTGAAAGGTGAAAAAGTAGCAGAAGAATGAGCAAATTCTACAAAAGGTAGAAATTCTTCTCAACTTTTTAAATTTTTCTGAAGAATAGTGTGTAACATTTGAATCAAACTTCTATTAACTACCTCGGTTCAACCATTGTGATAAGTAGTAGAAAATAACAACTTGGTTCGCAACTTAACATCTCCATTCAAAAAAATACATCTAGGGATCCTACGGAGCCTATCGTCCCAAGATTCATTAGGCACCGGTAAAAATGTGTACACCCTAGCTAGACTTAACCTTTTTACAAGTTTTTCATCTTAGGCCAATAGAAATGCTTGTGGAATATATCTAAGATCATTTGGACACCAAAATATCCTGTTAATCTCCTACTATGGGCTTCTCTAACTAACAGCTCTCTCATAAAACTAGCAGGCATACACCATTTGTTCTCTTTAAACAAATAATCCTCTATAAAATTTATCAACATCCATCTTTGTCACAAGCCACAAAAGTAATAGAAAAATCAGGATTATTAGTATAAAAATCCTTAACATTCTCAAATCCCAACATTCTAGCATTTTAAACAAAAATAAGGGCGTACTTTCGTGAAAGAGCATTTGTAACCACATTTTCCTTCCCATGCTTATACTTGATCACATGGGGAAAGCTTTCCATGAATTCCATCTATTCAGCATATCACTTGTTCAAGTTACTGATGCAATCCTAGAAGCATGAAGTCTCCTGAACCCTCAAGGGATTGGATTATGCCCAAGAAAGCCAATTGTCGGATGTGTTTTTTTATCAAGAAATAAATTGAGCGCTCTTATGAACTCACTTTAATTGTATAACACAAAGAATATGATCAATTATTCTTTGATAACTGAAGACGAATCTTGAATCCACCAGAAACAATTTAATTGAGAAAGAATTCCCAAGTTCACAAAAGGGATAAACCCTAGTTTGTTCTTTAACTCAATAATAATGTTCTAATTATCTTTGGAATACAATGAAAAAAAGGTTTAAATAGATGACAAAGCCCTAATGCAATTAGGAAAAATGTAAAAAACTAATTTACAAAATAAAAATCTAAAAACAGTTGAAAAAAAAAGTAAGAAAATAATCATTTTCTAGTGAATCGGGCCATAACTCAGCGAATTGGGCCGTGATTGTAGAAACCTAGAAATTTTGGAATAAAATTTTGTATTTCTTCTATAAAACTTGTCACTACAATTTGCCTAAATTTTTTACTTATTTATTTCTTGTTGCAGCCGTCTATTGTCAATAAAATCAATTGGAATAAATAAGAGACAAACATTTAAAAGATTAGTTAAATTAGATTTAACTCGTAAGCCACACGATTGGACTACTTAAACTATTTGAGCCCTATACTAGTCTTGCAACCCAAGAAATATTAACGTGGGAAAGAATCATAAATATTTCTTTTCCATATTCACCTCAACACACTACCCAAATTGGACTAGGAAATTTTAACCCGAAACCTATAAATTTCCTTTCCTTATTCATAAATTTTTGCACAAAAACCCACTGCAAATTCCTAGCTCCTATTCTTGAGTTGAAAATCGGTAAGCTTTCCTCTCCATGAGCTTTGTTTTTGCACCTTCATTACACATATACATTTTTTTACACATTCATTACACAAACACCTATACACAGATAATGCAAATAGATGTATATTAGCATACATATAGATGCACAGACGACATACTACACTAGCCATTAGCCGCCATTTTTGTCTGGTAGCCGTGGGTTCGCTAGATTCCTTTTCCCTAAGTGTCAATTCTCTCTCTCTTCCCCTTAAACTTACCATAAACACATCACATACATACATAAATGTATACATCAAGAACGAATCCCTGACGTAGAACCTGAAAGTAGAGGAAAGAAAGCAAGGCAAAGGAGAAGTAGGGTCGCCAGCAGCTGTAAGCTCGCGGGAATTCGTCTTAGCAGAACCTGACATTCTCTCACCCCTTAAACTTACTGCAAACCCATAACCAAGTCATAGCCGCACACCTACAAGCATAGCAAGACGATTACCCATCACCCCTCTTGTAGAAATTTCATTTGCCAGCATCGATTTCGTTAATGCAATCCGCATGAATCTTGTTTTCTCTCTCTGGAACTCTCTGTTTCTGTCTTGTTTTGATTCTGCCAAGTTGGGAAGAAACAAGAGAGTAAGGGATTTGAATATTATATTAAATTCTACTCAACAAAAACGTTATGAGTTTCAAGGTTAGCTAGTAATTAGAAAGTGTTTATTTAAGTTATTAATAAATGAAGATTAGTATTCTAATTAATTTCTAACCACCAACTACTTTTTTAATAGCAGAAACGTCCCGTCAAGTTGCGCATGAACTGAAAATATCCCTTCATGCAATTACTATAAAGGAAAGAAATTTGAGTATGAATCATCTTTCTTTTGTTGTCCCAAAGGACAAGTAACACTCGTAGAAACCAATGTTCCGGATGAATTATAATATCTTTTTACATCTCAATCCCGTGACGCGGAAATATTTCGGAAACAAATCAGAGCATACAATAGTATATTTTCGTTTACATCTTTTGGTGTAAACTTGGATAAGGATATCCTAACATCAAGGCAGGGAGTATATACATTCCGTGCACATGAAGAAAGAGAGAAGGGGAGACGGTTGGTGCATGGAAAATGGGAAGAAACTAGCCTATTTATAGCCATTTGTCTCCCAACCTTTTCTTAT
>CAVNYN010213858.1:0-12348 GCA_963692815.1 Nyctanthes arbor-tristis | reverse complement strand
TCTGTTGTTTCTAGTAACATCATGGACAAAAGAATGTGTATTAGGGATCATGTTCTATATTCCTTTCTCTTCCCGACTTTTTACATATGTAATTGATGCTTTTAGTTTGGTTTATGTAGCTTGAGTGATTATAACCAAATATGTGATGCAATTAATTT
This sequence comes from Nyctanthes arbor-tristis, assembly GCA_963692815.1. Lineage (NCBI taxonomy): Eukaryota > Viridiplantae > Streptophyta > Magnoliopsida > Lamiales > Oleaceae > Nyctanthes > Nyctanthes arbor-tristis. The sequence goes on along the minus strand of CAVNYN010213858.1, from coordinate 12,190 downwards.
GACTTATTGACTTTTTTTTTTTAACGGCGCATATGCGGAGGACGCTAACGTATTAGTTCTTCTTGTATGGCAAAACATATCTCGACTCCATAATTTTGCTTGCTGCGGTACAAAGAGTGTGCTTGTTTCTTCAAAACGAAGCATCAATCAATGGGTTAGTTGGTCTAGCTAAAACAATGTTTGACATAACTTGTTGAAGCAAGTCATGTACAGTAACAAGATTTGTAGCATCGAAGAAGGCTGGTAAGCCACACAAAGGGAGATGGCGTCCATTAATTGGTCACAAAAGTTTAAAGTGCAAGAGCATCAAGCAAAATGAGCTAATACTTTTTTGTATTTCCATTCATTTTAATGAAATTATTTAGTTTATATGGATTTTTTGGTCTGGGCAAGGACTAATCGATTTGCAATTTCTATATTCATTTTAATAAATATATTCTTTGTTTTTTTTTATCTCACTTTATTTGTTATCCTAACAACCAAAAGATGAATATGTAAAAGGAAAAATGTTGTTGCGAATGGGAGCTCACAATGAATTTTTCGAATATCTAATTACCTGATGATGTTGTTTGCTTGTTTGAAATTCATATGAATTTAGGTAATGGGAATAACATTGCATTTTGTAGCTAGCTAACTAAGAGTCTAAGATGCAAGATTTATGAAGAAGAGTAAAATGGTGGGACATTGAGAATTAGGTCTAGACGTGGTATATTCGAGCATTGTTCAAGCTCATATGCTACCCCCCAAAAAAAAAAAATCACAATTGTAAACATAAATATTGATTAATCATTATACGTGGAATGAATAGTTTTAAAGCTTCTTGTTTAATCAGTATACTAGTGGGAACGTGTTGGAAACAAATCACTGAAATATTAATTTCCAAAATGAGCAGAAGGTTTTCTTGTATGTGCAGCGACCAGACTTCAAGTTTATATGGAAAAATGGAGGGTACTTATTTGAAATATTTTATTATTTGGGCAAAAAATATTGACGGTTTGATGTTCATCGCCTCCCATTGATTTAGTTGCATTGAATTCAAATTGAGAGAAAAATGCAACAAATTTGGGACATCTACATTATTCCTAATTAATCCTGTTTGCGTAATAATATAAAATATTAGAAGATGAAAAATAAATATGAAAGTAAATAAATAATTATATAGGTTGTCTTAGATTGGCATGAATTAAGTAAACATCCTTCCTTTTGCAATTAAAAAAAAATTCACACCTGACTTTTGCAATTATGTTTCTTAATTACCATTCTCCTTGTAATTTTCCCTTTTAAATATTGAGCTAAACATAGAGCCAATACGAACAAGAATGTTATTTATTATTCAATTATAACTAAAAGAAATAACCATCCAAGTTGTTCAAAAAATGAAGAAAGGTAGACAACAATTGGAATCGAGATTTTTGGGCCCAAGCACCAGCTTGTTGGGTTGGGGCCAGATAGACGGGCCTGTTCATGGGTGGAAAAAGATACGAATAATTAACAACAGTATTGATGATTGATTATTATTCGCTTCCGATGGAAATGGCTAACCAGTAACCACTAACCAGATCGAATTACAGTGCCATGCCGCCAGAGTAGTTTGCTTGAAATCAAGAAATGGGGGCTGCGATGCGATTTTAACAATAATATAATGATAATGATAACCGGTTTCTGTAATAACTAACTGAGAATCACAATATTACAGCTGGGTTATTTGTTCTCCTAGTTCTAGGAGGTAGCAGCATAGATCTACACAGAGGGCAAGTGACCTGGCCCTCGTCAATCCATGTATCTAGGCACTCTCTATGAAACACATGCTCACAGTTGCACAAATCTCTAATTTCCTGCCTTAATTCTATACACTCGAAGCAAATAGTGCATACCTTTTTCCCATTTTCTCTTTCTTCATCGATTTCCATTCTTCTATTCAGCAAATACTCTTGGTACTTCACAACCGGTACCCACTTCTTGATCGCTGCAGTGACGACGTGGACTGCGACTGGGACTAGAGATGGTGACAATCCGTCTAATATGAGAATGTAATTATTCGAATTGTCGGCCGAAGACTCTTCTTCCGGCGGCGGCTTGTAGAGACCAAGATAAGTCAGTGCCCCGATAACCAACCATCTCATTTGGCTTAGTATGTTGAAAACAAATGTTAAAGTTATAGCCTTCGGAAGTCTTATAGCGTGATACAGAAAACCCATCGCTCGATTTCCCGGCTGCTGCGGAGATGCAAATTGTAGCGGAGTGGAAGAGAAAATGGGATGTATTTTAATATGGGTTAATTTCACAAATGGTCCCCAACCTTTGCAATTTTCTATCCGTTCAGTCCCCAAAAAATTCTTATTCTTACTTTTTAAATAAAAAAATCTAAAAAATAGTAAACATAATAAAAACAAAAAAGAAACCTAGCTAGTTACCCACTTTAGCTCGATCCATAACATTACCGAAAATGACAAATATTTGTACTATTTTTCTTTTTTAGGGAAATTCATATTTTGTCTTGTCATTTTTTACAGTAGCGGAATAAACAAATATCAAAATTATGGTTCTCCTTTTTTACTACTGGAAATAATTACCGGAATTTGTCATTTACGTTGAATTGGAATGTTGGTGGGTAACTAGATAGGTAAGGTGGAAAGAAATTCTATTCTTGTTTATTTTTTTATTATTTATAATTTTTTATAACCTACCTAGTTACCCACTCACATTCTAACTAAGCGTAAATGACAAATTCTAATAGTTATTTCTAGTAACAAAATAATAGACCCACAATTTTGCTATTTGTTCCTCCCACTACTGTTAGAATGATAGGAAAAGATAATAGTTTATACAAAAAAGAAAAATAGTGCAACTATTTGTCATATTATTTTTTAGATTTCTTTTTTGTTTTTACTTAAAAATTAAGGGTGAAAATGTCATAAAGGATCTTATAAGTGAATTTATGAAATATTAGAGAGCTACAATATTGAAAAATGTTGCATAAGTAACAAACATTGTTATGTACGTAACATAGTTTGTTACACAAGTAACAGACAATCTTACATAATGAACTTGACTATTTAATGCAAAATATTGAAAATAGTTAATTTCACATATCGTCCCCAACTTTTGGGATTAGTATCGGTTAGATCCCCAACTTTTTTTTTCAACCCGTTGTGTTTCTAACATTTCACTAATTCTCACATATAGTCCCTTTGACGGTTCCGTCAATTTCACTGTTAACTCCTTAAATAAATTGCCATTATGTCCCTTATGATTTGAAATTAAGAAATAAAAATTTTAAAAGTACTAAAAAATAATAACAATTAAAAAAAAAAGAAAAAAAAGGGCTGCCAGAAAATCTACCGTTTCAGGCAGCCTTTTAGAGGAAGGAGGAAGGAGTCTCTCCCCTGTGCCACTAGAAATGGCAACACAGGGGGGGACTCATAATTGATTGCTATACACATAATAGACATTGTTACATACACATAACATAAATTGCTACACATCTAACATACATTGTTATACACGTAACGAACCTTATAACACAAATAATATAAATTGTGACACACACAGATTTTGGCGAGGTCCTCAGAAAAAAGAAAAGAAAAAAGAACAAAAGGAAAAAGTGAATGTTATATTTAGTCTATAAATTTTGTCACTAGTGTTGAATCAATATAATAATTATATTCTAGAAATATCAATTTGCAAAATCATTCACAATGATGTTTCAAAAAATGGAGTTGTTGATCGAATTATTCGACAACAAATCAGTAGCGATTACATGTGAAGTTCTCTTGTCAAAGAAGCTAAATTATGCTGCCGATCATACTAAAATTCACCAGAATTTCAATTTCTAGATGCTAGATCTTGGAAATCTTTGAATGAGGATAACACCAAAGAAACTGGAGATTGAGACAGATATAGTCACCGTCGATGAAGATTTCTCACCGCAATTGCTAGAAAACATTGAAATCAGGCGGAGAGAGATCGACTGATTTGTGTGTGTGTGAGAGAGAGAGAGAGAGGAAGAGGGAGAGGGAGAGAGATAAAATTAGGACTTGCATAGAGTTTCAAAATAATGATTAATGTATGCACACATTTATATCATATTTTCCCTTCAAAACTATCAAAGTGAAGGTCATTTTAGACTTTAGCTTACATGTTAAGTAAATTCCGCGGTAAATTATATACTGGATGTATATATATTATCTTATACCATATGTATATCTTATCTTCTTAGGTATTTTAATAGATTTATTTATATTTAAAGTTTTTTTATTTTTTAATTCAAAATCTTTTAATATATATCTCATCTAAGAAATATTTTTTAATTTGTATTAGACTATTTTCAGGTTACTTATTTTGTATATAATAAATATGGATAAATATAGTTTAACTAACGTTTTATAGTTTACAAAATTTTCATTATGGTATATTCATAGAGAAAAATAAAATGTTTGATTTATCGAGGTATATGAATGGCAATGAGTCGGGTCGGAATCGGATATGTTATATCCGTACCCTGCCCATTAAAATTTTTTTGTCCTATCTCTATACTCATCCCCACTTAAATGGGGCACCAACTGAGGACGGTCGGTGCGGGTGATTACTAATTTAGGATTAATTTCACAAATCGTCCCAACCCTTTGAGTTAAGAACCTGCTAGGTCCTCAACCCTTTTTTGGACCTCTTGGGTCCCAAACATTTCATATATTCGCACAATATGTCCTTTTTGTCACTATTCCATTAATTTTTCAACAAAGTAACCTTTATACCCCTTATCTTTTTTGTTTTTTTAAAAAAGTTTAAAAATAATAAAAAAACCCACCCTCCCCACCCACCCCTTCCTCAAGATTGGCTGTCGAAAATAGTAGTTTTGGCCATCGGAATGCTGCCATTTCCAACAGCAAACGGTAGCAAAAAAGGAGAGCTGAATCCTCCCATTTGCTGTAGGAAATGGCAGTTCCGGCAGCAATTGTTTTTTTTTTTTGGGAGAGGGGGGGTTCATCCCACTTTTTGGCTACTAGAAACGGTAACATTCCAGCGGCCGCAATGTTGCCATTTCCGGCGGCCAATCTTGAGAGGGGGTGGGGAAGGGTGTTTTCTTTTTTTATTTTTTATTATTTTTAAAATTTTTTAAAAATAAAAAAGTTAATGGAATAGTGACAAAAATGACTTATCATGCTAATTTATAATGGTTATATCTACACCACCCTTTTTAGTAAACACACCATAATTTTCACTTTTATTTTTATTTGCTAAAAAGGTCAATGATTAAATGATGTAAATATCATTTTATTATATACCTATAATTTTTAATTACACCACAAAAAAAAAACCTTATTCAATTTTTTTATTTTCACGACACTAAGAATGCTAATTTATTTCTTTATTATACCGCAATTGAAAACTTAAAAAACTAATGGTTTTGTGTTTGAAAATTTTATGCAATATAGGAGAAACATAACTATTGAGATCGAATTGAAATCATTATCAATGTTTATATCCACGGCACGATCATAGGATGGGGCAAAAATACATTTATATTTCAATTAAAAGATTTCGATATTTCATAGTTCAAGTTTCATGATTCAAATTTTCTTCATATTCATGGAATTGGCATCTTTCTTTTTTTCCCTTGCCGTCTTCTTCCTTTTTTTCCCTCATTTCCAATTCAATTTCATCCCAAACTAAACTTTTCCCAAACGTATTTTTTGCTATTTTGAATTCGTGAAACAGTGAACAATCTCTTTCAAAATTCATTTTTTATAAATCATCTTCTTCTATTTTTATCTATTTATTTTTTTGCAAATGAAACCTATTAAATTTCAAGGATCTTGATGTTGTATGTGTGTGTTTGTATTGGATCTCTCGTCGGGTGGAAGATTTTAGAGACAGAAAAATTAGCTAGAAGATGAAGGAGGATGTGGAGTAGATTTCCCCTCTTTTTTATTTTTTTAATTTTTATTTTGTAATTTATTTTACTTTTAAATTTTAGGTTAGATTTGTAAATTAAATGTAGTTTATCTATAAAAAATGCACTTTGATAGTTGTGTATTTATTTTGTGGTGTGTTTAGTAAAAAGAGTAGTGTAAGTATAACTACCCACGAATTTATGAAAGGTTGGAAACCTAGAAGGTCAAAAAAAAGTTGGGGATCCAGCCGATTCTTAACTCAAAGGTTGGGAACGATTTGTGAAATTAACCCACTAATTTATTGGCCCATTTATATATCTATATATTTTTATTTTTATTTTTTACTTAATGAATAGTATTATAAATTTGGGGGTGTCCCAAAAATGAAATTACGATTATGATTGCGATTGAAATTACTAAGGGTGCATTCTTTTCGTGATTTAGTTTTCTATTTTTCAGTTTTCAATTCATTTTCAATTTTTTATTTTGAATGCTTGTTTTCAGATGTTTGAAAATGCATTTACTTTGTCATTTTGGAAAACTATTTAAAGAAACCCAAAATTAGAAAACATGTTCTTTTTGATATTTTGAGAATTTATTTGCTTGTTAAGTAAATTAAATTATTTTATTCTTTCTTTAAAAAAAATTATTTTATTCTAACATATCATTACAAAGATTAAACTATGAAAGTTCGCGATAGTTAGTTATAAGGAAAAAGGAAATAAATAATAATAATAAATAAACTAACTTTAGAAGCATAAGATACATGAATAAAATTAAAGGAGAGAGAAATTAAAGGAGGAGGGGACGAAGGGTTGTAAAATTAGACGAGAGAGAAACTGGAATTCTCAAAACAAAGAGTTTTCTTTGTTTTTAATTAAATACTTGTTTTGTTTAAAAACTCTCAAAACGACTTTTTAACATTTTCTGTTTTCTTTGTTAAAAAATTTCTTGATTTTCAAAATTCGTTTTTGAAAATATAAAAGTAAATACGCTTTCAGTGTTTTAAAAAATTGAAAACTAAAAACGGTCTCGAAACAGTAAAGAGAATAGACCTTAAACTTTCTTGATAAGTTTCAATATCTTTTTGCTTTTCAAACAATTAGAATTTTTAGTAATTTTTTTTTTTGGTTTTTGACCAAAAAATGGTTAAAGGGGTCAGGTATGGGTAAAAAGTATGATGACCTTGATCTTTTTTAGTTCTATCCCCGTCGTAATTATCTGTTTAGTTGGGTATTTTTCTTCTTAATAGGATCAGGTACCCACGAGTATTAGGTTTGACAGGTTTTTTACCATCCCTACTGAATTCATTTAATAGCATTTTATATCGAGTAAAATATAATAATTACTAGTTAATTAATAATAAGATAATTGAAATATTGTAGTTCACTGTGGCTAACAGTATATTACTTAACATTTTGTATTAATGTTAATATATAATAATTTGATTTGGTATCTTTTCGTGTAACGCACTGGTGGTGAGAATCTAGTAAGAATTAAAATAATAAATAAACTAATAATCACTAATATGTAAAAGGTGAAATCCTTGTAAAACATTTGGATTCTATCTTTGCCCCTACCATTTTCTTTTAATTCCCAATTTGCCCTTTCTTTCTTATTACACCTCATTTATTCCCTCTATTGATTAATCTCAATATATTAAAATATTTTGAAACTAAGATATTACACACTGTTTATTACACTCTTATTAATCAATTACTATGAAGAAAATAATATATTGTGAAACTTTCCTTGAAACAATTTGTATTTATAATATTCTATTAATCTTTAGTGTGGTATTTATTGTGTTTGATTTCAATTTCAACTATTATTTCATAGTGGTAAATTGTAACTCGCTTTTGACTTTTTTTTTTTTTTAATTTCAGATTCTATTTTTACTTCTAATCCCCTATTATTCCTTAATTCCAATTAGTGTATTATTTAAATTCAATTTCAAGATTAATCTTTAGTTTTTATTGTGATTAATTTTAGTTCAATTTCAAGATTAAAACCACAATATTAAATACAAAGCTACCATATTGTTAACTCTTTACATTAGTATTTTAGAAGAAATTTGTATTAAATAATACGTTTTAAGAAATCAAAAATGATTATAATTTTATATTGAAGAAGTAAAAATTTAAGTATTATCAGCAATTACTGTAACGACTCGCTCCATTTTGACACGATATTGTCCGCTTTTGGCCTAGTCCACACGGTTTTGCTCTCGGGTTCTCATCCCAAAGGCCTCATATCAGATTAAGTTGATCTCTTAACTTAAGAACTGGTCTCCTTTTCTTCACCCAAGCGATGTAGGGTTGAGGCTGTCACAATCACCCCACCTAAGGGGGGCCCAATGTTCTCGTTGGCCACACTTCCAGTTGGGCTTTGCTCTGATACCATCTGTAACGACCCACTCCACTTTGACATGATATTGTCCGCTTTGGGCCTAGCCCTCACAGTTTTGCTCTTGGGCTTCTACCCAAAAGGTCTCATGTCAGTTGGAGTGGGTCTCTTGGCATATAAACTGATCTCTCTTTTTCTACCCAAGCGATTTGGGTGACAGCCTCAATCCCACATCGCTTAGGTGAAGAAAAGGAGACCAGTTCTTAAGTTAAGAGATCAACTTCATCTGACATGAGGCCTTTTGGGTGAGAACCCGAGAGCAAAACCGTGCAGGCTAGGTCCAAAGTGGACAATATTATGTCAAAGTGGAGCGGGTCGTTACAGATAGTATTAGAGTAGAGCCCAACCGGAAGTGTGGCCAATGAGGACGTTGAGCCCCCATTAGATGGGGTGATTGTGACAGCTTCAATCCTACATCGCTTAGGTAGACATAGAGAGACTTCTTTATAAGCTAAAAGAACTACTTCAACTGACATGAGGCTTTTTGGGTGAGAGCTAAAAAAAACCGTGGGGGCTAGGCCCAGAGCGGATAATATCATGTCAAAGTGGAGCGGGTCATTAACGATGATATCAGAGAAAAGCCCAACTGAAAGTGTTGTCAATGAGGACATTGGACCCCTTTAGGTGGGGTGATTGTGACAGTCTTTGTATCACTCCGAAAAATTGAAAAATTTTATTTTAACTTAAACCTTAAATAATGACTTACTATAAGGATTCGGTAAGTGATTTTACAAAACTTGCTATAATAATAATTTGAAAACATCTGTGTAATCGGCTAATTAGCTGTGATCTCTTAGTAAGAAATTGAGAACGTTGTTGTAAGCTTTAATGAGGACGGAAAACGGTTTCTTAAGTTGTAGCAACTATAGTCATTGGTTAGTATTATTACGAAAAGAAACATAAAGGGAAAAACTGGGTAACAAGTTCGAGGCCAAAGAAGGCTTAAATAGATCAATATGATACTATAATGGTATAGTCAAAAAGCCAAGAATTTAATTATAAAATGTCTTAAGTTGAAGGATTCATTAAGGGATAAATAGAAAATTCTAGATGACACTTGGACCATTGACTTTTGCTCACATGAATAAAATGAGATAACGATTGGCAATTGTAAGAAACAAGAATTCTTATTAGTGTACAATTGGACCTATTTCTATTGGATGGTATTAATGCACTTAGGGACAATTGGGAGCCCTTCCATTGGTGGAATCCTAGAACCTTTAGAAACTAGTTGGGAAAATTCGTCCATATATTGAGGAGAACTTAGATAACCCTTAAGAAGCCTTCAAAAACCTATCTTTTGCCTTCCAAACAAGCCTTTCCTTATATACATACAAGACCCTACTTGGAAAGCTATCTTACTTGAAGAATATTCAAAGATTGAAGGTATTTGAGCCACATATAGACATCTACAAATCTTTACAAGAAACGAAAACAAGGTGAGTAACTAATGGCTTGGTTTCCATTGGCATGCCATGACTTTGTGAAAAAAATGATTAAATGATGTCTTACATTGATAAGAAATAAAATGTTTTATTGCACACACTTCACTAGTATTGCCCTACCCGTTCTGTAATGAATGAATTTGAATTATTCCCATGCTATAACTTATTCTATGACCCGGGATAAGAATGATTGGTATGGTGTCTGCTTTGATTGATAATGTTTTCTGAAACTTCGGTAAGGGTCAACTGGAGTTATTGTAGATCCATTTGCCATGAGAAATTTGGCGTTTGAATGATTTGATTGCGCGCTACGGGTAGTTGGTGATCCTAGTTGTTGGGCCCTATTATACATTTGAAGAGGTTTGTGTATATTTTACTTATGGAACTTGTAATTGAAATATGGATTTCTTGAAGTCTTATGGCAAACCGATTCATTATGTTACTCACGGAGTACTTAGTACTCACTCAATATTTAACAAATTTTGTAGATGTTTATTCGCAAGGTGTTTGAAAAGCAAGCTGAGACTTGGAGCGAGAATTCAAGTGGGAGCCGGATATCACAAGTAATAGATACGGATTTATGGGGATACTATGAAGACGCCCCACAGTTTCTTATGTACTTGTGCACAACCTATGAGCTTAATGTATATTGTGCTTATACTCATGCCCATCTCTACCATGATAGGTATATGTAGCACTTAATGTGTACTACAATAAATAACTTTTGTATGGATTGGAAACCTATTTTCTATGTAAAGGTTTTCCAATCCCACTACTCGGCAAGTTATGAATGAAATAAGTTTGTTAATATAACTCGTTCTTTATGCAAATGGTGATATAGTGTGTAGTAAAAATGAGTAAATGATAGATAACCAAACTTATTTCCTAACTAACCCCACAAAAAAATGAGAAATGAAAAGAGGACCATGGGAGTTTAAAACTTGTGTTAAATGACGTGATAAATTAGAGTTATAAAGTTGTTTTGGGAACTTAAAACGATATGAAAACTAATTAACCAGTGGTTTGATTCATTTCAAAATATAAATATGAGTATTTATCCATAAAAAGTGATTCACTTAATAAGAATGATCGACAAACAACGAGGTGTGACAGTTTCAATCCCATATTTCTTGGGTAGAGAAAGAGAGACCAGTTTATATGCCAAGAGACCCACTCCAACTGACATGAGACCTTTTGGGTAGAAGCCAAGAGCAAAACCGTGATGGCTAGGCCCAAAGCGGACAATATCATGTCAAAGCAGAGCGGGTCGTTACAGATGGTATCAGAGTAGAGCCCAACCAGAAGTGTGCCCAACGAGGACGTTGGGCCCCCATTAGATGGGGTGATTGTGACAGCCTCAATCCTACAACGCTTGGGTAGAGATAGAGAGACTTCTTTATAAGCTAAGAGACCCACTTCAACTGACATGAGGCATTTTGGGTGAGAGCCCAAAAACAAAACCGTGTGGGCTAGGCCCAAAGCAGACAATATCATGTCAAAGTGGAGCGAGTCGTTACAGCTGGTATCAGAGCAAAACCTAACTGAAAGTGTGGCCAACGAGGACGTTGGGCCCCCTTAGCTAGGGTAATTGTGATAGCCTCAATCCCACATCGCTTAGGTAGAGAAAGAGAGACCAGTTTATATGCCAAGAGACCCACTCCAATTGCCAATGAGGCCTTTTGGGTGAGAACCCAAGAGCAAAACCGTACAGGCTAGGCCCAAAGCGGACAATATCATGTCAAAGTGGAGCGGGTCGTTACAAATGGTATTAGAGCGGAGCCCGACCGGAAGTGTAGCCAAAGAGGACGTTGGGCTCTCATTAAGTGGTGTGATTGTGACAGCCTTAATCCTATATCGTTTGGGTAGAGATAGAGAGACTTCTTTATAAGCTAAGAAACCCGCTTCAACTGACTTGAGTAGAGAAAAGCCCAACTGGAAGTGTGGCCAACGAGAATGTTGGGCCCTTTAGGTAGGGTGATTGTGACAGCATCAATCCCACATTACTTGGGTAGAGAAAGAGAGACCAGTTTATATGTCAAGAGACCCACTCCAACTGCAATTGAGGCCTTTTGGGTAAGAACCCAAGAGCAAAACCGTGCGGGCTAGGTCCAAAGTAGACAATATCATGTTAAAGTGGAGCGGGTCGTTACAGATCTTATTAGAGCAGAGCCCAACTGAAAGTGTGGCCAACGAAGACGTTGGGCTCCTATTAGGTGGGGTGATTGTGACAGCCTAAATCATACATCGTTTGGGTAGAGATAGAGAGGCTTCTTTATAAGTTAGGAGACCCACTTCAACTAACATGAGGCATTTTGGATGAGAGCCCAAAAATAAAACCGTGAGAGCTAGGCCCAAAGCGGACAATATTATGTCAAAGTGAAGCAGGTCGTTACAGATGATATCAGAGAAAAGCCCAATTGAAAGTGTGGCCAACAAGGACGTTGG
>CAVNYN010213857.1:0-22038 GCA_963692815.1 Nyctanthes arbor-tristis | reverse complement strand
GCATAAATAATTTGCATTCTCCTCCTCTCTAATCATCTGCATCCATCCATGACAACTCCGTCCAGCATCCCAAATTTCTCTGGAGTTATCTCCAAAACCAAGCTCATAATCACCGCCAACTCAACTAACTTCCTCTCCCTTTCTATACTCTTCCTTCTCCCCATATCTTTTTCCTTCATCCTCTTTCCATTGCTCTTAACCACCCTCTTTCAACTCGCCTCCGTAACTACTGCCTACCAACAGTTCCGTTCCCTCTTCTCCTTCGCCGTCCCCAACCCGGGAACCCACCCACTCCAAAAATCCCATCTCCTCATCATCGTTCTTTACATTGTCTTCGTTTTCCTTTTCTCCGTTTTGGCCACAGCCTCAATCACCTACAGCACCTTCCATGGATTTTACCGTAGACCTGTGAATTATATTACCTCCGTGAAATCAATCGTGTTCTCCTTTTTCCCTCTTCTTGTGACTGCCAGCGCTTCTCATTACACATTAACTTCAATTTCACTTGCTTTCACTCTTTTCTCTGTTTTGATGTTCCAAGATTATCTAGCTTACTCCGATTATTACTCGTTGGTTTTCGTCATTTGTATGGCGATTTTGATTCTGGTAGTGATAGTTTACTTGCAAGTTGAGTGGTCATTGGCCTACGCCGTGGTGGTGGTCGAATCCAAGTGGGGCTTCGCAGCCCTGCACCGGAGTCGTTACTTGATCAAGGGGGCGAAATGGACCGCTCTATCAATCATGTTGTGTTACGGGATACTAATCGCGATGTTAGTATTCCCGTGCTGGCATTGGATTCTAAAATTAGACCTTACTATCATTTCGTGGATTTGGGGATACATTCCTAATATAGTTTTATGCTTGGTTGCTACGACGATGGGGCTGCTTTATTACGTCTCATCCTGCACAGTATTGTATCTTCATTGTATAGCTTTACGTGGGGAATCAGTAATCGAGATTGTAGACGCATCTAGGGCCGATTTATGCTTGCCGATCGATGATGTAGAAATACCCTCGGGTTCTACCCCATTGGCACAATTTCGAAGTTAGTTGATTAAGCTTATTATGATTTTAGGAGCCTCTAGAAATGCTATAATGTTGTATGACAATGTCAATGTGTATACTGTACATGAGACCTACGAATTCTTTACTGTGTCGTGTTTGGTATTCTTTAATAATTTATCTGAAATGGTCAATATTTGGAATATATTATGGGGGGAAAAAACTAAAGAGTAAAGACAATATCTAATCTTTTGAATTATTGACCTTCAGGTTGAACATGAGATTTACTGTAGCTGTACTAATACTTATATAATAAGACCATAAAGCATTGCAACTAACTTCTCACATGTATCACTTGAGACAATTGGAATTTTAACATGATATGCATTAATTTCTATGTATACCTTAAAAGCTTAGTAGATTTCTCTTTGATTTAGTAGAGAATAAGATGTCATTATCAGTTAATAATAAATCTCGTGTCTCCATGTAATCTAACAATAGCTGGTTTTCTGGAGCCTTCAATAAGATTTATATAAACTAATATTGTATTGATATTAAACTTTCCCGTAATCAGATTTATAAAATATTTTTTTCCTTTTGAGAAGGATATTCGTTGCACTATCATCCATTAAGCAAATATTTAGAGCATCTGTAATGTCATAGGTCTTTCATCATGGTTCATTTAATTTAATTGGTCCTAGGTGTTTCCTTTTTTTTTTTAATTTTATTTTTTTCAATCAATTTTCTCTTATTTACACTAATTTTTTCCTCGTTTCTCCATTATCGTGTCCCATGTAAGGTCTAATAACACTAATCTTATCGTTATTTTTGAATTTTTATTTATTTTTCTTATCTTTTTCACTTTTCCCTCTCTTTTTTCTTATACTTCTTTCCACTCATATTCAATTAAAATAATTATCTTCTCTCTATCTCTCTTCTCTACACCATCCAAGACGATGCATTGGAGATGCTCGTAACGTAAATATTGAGCATATGTTCATTAAGTTATCATACTGAGTACAAAATAAAACGTACACACTAAATTAAACATAAGCATAAATAGTCATACCTAATATAGAATTTTTGCCATTAGATTATACTTTCATTAATCTCTTATCAAGAGTCTCACCACTAAGAGGATGTTATCATCAGCTCGTTCAAAGAAAACTGTGGCATCAAAGGGGTGGACAATGTGTTGGGTTGGTTTGATTTTGACACAAAACCAACCCAGTCCATTTTCATTTGGTTTCATATTTTTGACACTCACACCAATCAACTTAGTAGATAAAACCAACCCAACCCAAACCGCTTCGGGTTGGTTTAGGTTGGGTTTTCTCTACTTTTTTTTTTCTTTCTTTCATTTCTTTTTCTTTTTCCCCTTTTTTTGAAAGGTTTTTTTTTTTTTGTTGGGGGAGGGGGGTCTTTTTCTTTTTATTTATTTCTTTCTTGCTTTCCAATTTGTCTCTCTGCAATTCTCTTTCCTTTTTTTTCTTATTTTTTCCTTTCTTTTTTGCCCTCTATATCATGTATCTCTCGATGCAAAAGACATGATGATTGATTGAATATTTTTAAATAAACATACAAAGGTTCGAGACAAGTCGATTATACATCCAATATATAAAATAGAGATTGCAATATATGCCTAAGGCTTGACTTTAATGACAAAGTACCCGCTCTTTGCAATGCCAAGAGATTATTATTAATTTTAATTTCATTTATTAATTAATTACCTGTAGAGCAATGTTATTATTACTTTTAATTTCATTTATTAGCTAATTACCTGTAGAGCAATGCCAAGATTATTATTATTACTTTTAATTTCATTTATTAGTTAATTACCTATAGATGCAGATGAATGTGGACATTTCGGTTTCGAATTGCTCCAACTGCAATAGAGACAAGTAATTAAAAAGGATTTTTAACACTGGCAATTAAAGCTTGAAACGGCCACACACAAAGCATAATACGATCTCGTGATAACTGTTATTATTATGAGATTATTATTAAATTTCATCTGAAATTTGATTTTTTACCTTCAGATCTGATGATGATGTTTGGTTATCTCCATCGAGCTGAGAGTAACTGGAGGTGTTAGCAATTGCCGGTGCAACAGAACTTTCTAGCAAATTTAGGTTCTCTAGAGTTTCGAACTCGGATTGAAGCTTTCTTTTCTTCCTGAAATTCGCATTCGTAGCACTATTTTCTGATCCTCGCATCATCACTCTCACACTCTATACATCATCACTCTCCCATCATCATCATCAGTGAACGGGCGTAGGTGAATTTTCTTTCTACAGTGTAAGATAGTAATTATATGGGTTGAATCGGTTTCATATCAATTTACTCAACCCAACCCAACCCAACCCAAACCCATAATAAATTAAACCCAATAAATTAAAAACAGATCGGAAGAGCGTCGAGTGAAGGAAACCAAACCAACCCAACCCATAGCGGTTTGGGTTTGTGGGTTGGGTTGGTTTTTACAAAAAGTGCCCAGCCCTAGGCATCAATATAGGTCATTTTTTAAGGGTCAAAATTAAAGTATTTCCCTTGATCTATAAAATTTACTTCCACATTCTTTTCCTTTGACTTTTGGAATGATTGATATAATTCTCACAAAGTGTTTTGCAATACGACATGTACGTGATTAATTCCATTTTATACCACACATGTAGGCTGTAGCATATAGATTCTAACATGTAGTGATTTGTCCTTGCAAAAACACAAAGTTCAAACAATATATTAACCTCTATTACAAGGCTTACAAATTTTGAAGAACAAAAAAAAATGATATGAATAAAAATAGTGTATTCTTCTTCTCCTTTAAAGCCAAGTAATGGTGGAATCGATATTTGATCAGGGCTTAGATTTAACCAAGCCACAACCAAGGCAACTCCGATACCAATCCGGACGAAGTCGAGCAAAATTAACCCAAAAAGATTAGACCCCTTTCACTGGATGAAATTGGTTCACCAAAAAACCAGAAGGAACACTTTCATAGATAAAGAAAACTAGAGAATATGGTAGCCACGTTGTCACACCCCCAATTTTATCATCATATTAGCTCGAACTATCGATAGCGGAAGCGTTTAAACATATATCTCAATTCAAAATCGAGAGCGAGACTTTACAAATATAATTCAAAAGTACTGAAACACGTTCACTGCGCACTTTGAAATCTTGGCTACACACTGAAATCTCGATCACATACATGTATCCACAACGAAACCTTGGCTACACACTGAAATCTCAATCACATACATGTATCTTTTCCACCTTTGGGACGATTCGGCCACAAAGCTTTTAATTTGATACCTACAAGCTGTAGAAGATGGGGAGTGAGTACAAAGTACACAGTGAATAACTAAATATCTCAATTCACCTTTCATTTAAGAAAAAGTATTTTCAAAGAAAATCATAGAATGCACAAAGCGTTTAGATGCACAAAGCTATTGAATGCACAAAGCCTTTCCATGCACAAATGAACCCTATCACTAGTTAAACTACTACCGGTAGTGCGTACATGATTGGCCAAGACCACACAGTAAGGCCACAAAGATTACCACATAGCTAAAATGACCAAGACCACATAGCAAGGTCATGTTCCACAAAGTAATTCAAAATGGATAGAGTATTAACTAGCGATACAAATACAATAAATCAATCTTTCTTTCCATATCAATGCATGGCAAAGAGACAATCTTTCTTTCCATGACAATGCATAAAGTTCATGTTCATTTATGAAAACTTAATAAATGATTGAAAGAGAATCAAAGTATCGGTTAATCACCTCTTAATTTCTAAAGATTGCATATTCTTTTGACTCTTCAAAAGTTTCTTTAATTATAAGTGGAGAAGACCTCCAAAACCTTAATATTCCTCACTTCCAAGTCATTCTTTAGGTTGTAACCTTTTATATATGATAAGGAGCATTTTTCAAGGGCAAAACCAGGTATTTGGTAGGGTTTTAGGGTTGTTTCTCCACCACGGCCACTTTTGGACGAATTTGGTTGGTAGGGGGGAAGAGAGGATGGTTTGGGGGTTTGGAAACCTTGACGACCCTTATGCCCTTTATATAATAGTTCGTATTCAGTTGCATTTAATAAATTTTTGAATTTCGCTAATTACGTCGCGACACGTGGCGTGACATAGCGCCGTACACATATTAGGGCGATGTGGCTAAACGTGGTTTGCACGTTTATTAATCTAAAAGTCCTTATACTTTGTATTATCGTGTAATTAAGTCACTATAGTTTTGATTCATATCAATTGGTAACCAATTCTTTCTTTAATTGACATTTGAGCGTCAACCTTGAGATCTTTTAATGTAATTCAAGCGATTAACGTCAAAATAATAGCCACATAGTTTAATCGGTTTTTATGGGATTTTACACACGTTAAGAAAGATCATATGTAGATTGAAATGTTGGTTGTAATCTAAGAGAGTGGCAGTGAACCCTCTTGGTAATTTTTTTTGCTTTTTTTTGGGTGAATTGTTGAAGACGCATCATGTCAACACATTTGGAGTAGACTCTGCACGAAATGAAATTTGGCTGAAAAGAACACAAAAGTGGGCCATATAATCATGTGACACATATTTTTTTTTTTTAGTTTCCCATTGAAGTCTTCAATGCATTAATTGGCTGCATAGATAAACACGGCTCATTCATCTTGCCCTTTTTCATCTATCTCCTCCTCTGCCAACCCCTACTACCTATCGTTTTCCACTTCTGGTGATACAGTAAAATGGCAGAATTTGACATCAAAAACACCGTTGGCCTTCGCATCATATGATGCTCTCACATTCGGGTATTAAATCCTTTTATTTTCATGCATGAACTCTTTTAATTTTCATTTTTTCAAAAGCATTAAAACCCTTGAATCGAGAATTTCTATTTTGTATATCTTGGAATTTGTCATATACCTATAACCATACTGAAGAATGTGCAAAAGGAAAATGTGATTGGGGGTTTTTGAACTGCAATGAAGATGGATTCTTAAGTATTTTGAGGGGCATGGGAGGTGTCGGCGGTGATTCTAGCTTTGGCCTCATCTTGTCATTCATACATCCGGTACTTCAACTTTTCAGTAACAAAAAAGATACTAAAATCCAATTAAAAAAGTTATGAGAAGAGTGTAAGAGAAAAAATGTATTTATATATTTCTTTCATTAAATACTATAAGATTGTTAAATTATTTTGTGGGTGTTTTGTTTGCTAAAATGTGATGATAGTGGTGATTTGAAGATTTTGACGATTTGGAAAACTAAAGAAAAAGCTGAACAGCTTAATTATGTGATAATTATTTTAATTGTTGAATTATGTGCATTTTATTAATGTAAATTTGAGAAATTTTTGCGGTTTTCAATTGCTAAATAAACTATGTGCAATTTTTTCTTTTGATTCTGATGGGATCATACTTCATTGATATTAGATGCTATGCATGCAAATAAGCATTTTTTTCTCGGTTCTATCGCATATGAGTTTACGACCAAATGTCACTAACAACAAGCATATAAAGCTAATATGTTCAGGAATCTTGATCTCAAATTTGTCAAAATTTTGTGTTTTTTATTCTCTGTTATTTTGCATCTATATTGCACTGCAAGACAAGGGATATGTGATTAATTATAGACCGGAACTCAAGAAGATCAAAAGATTTGGGTGTCTATTCAAATGCTTTTATTAGATGTATCAAATTCAGATCCCCACTGTAAAATCTCTGTAAATAGATTGATTTTTCATTCTTGCATTAAGTATCGTTATTAACTTTTTACTTTTCCATTATGCACTATCAAGTTGCTATTATTCTGCTCATGACAACATTCGCTCTATGATCAAACGAACTCAAGATTGTTGAATTAAGCCTGCTTATTTATTTTTAGGAAACATTCTCAATCAAAAGAGTATGGCAATCAAAAGATATATCTAGCTAGACAATCAGTTTGACATTCCAAACAATGAAGAGCTTAACTGGATGAAAAAAGAGAGTGCCATATCGCAGGAACAGCTTGATGAATGAAAGAAAAAATTAGAAACAAAAATCAGAACTTTGTAGTAACAACCATCCGTTTCTCTCTATCTCTCTCATTGGGCAGGATCTTCCATATTTTAGTTCTTTTTTTTGTTTTACCTTTTGTTGGCTAACAATTTTGGAGGTGATAATGCCAGACGTCTAGTAAGATATGCCGCCAAATGTCTTGTGTGGCACGCTGTGATTGGGACAACTCACTCACTATAGGTCCATAATGGGTGAGTTATCCCGATCACAACCGCCAGAAGTCTCACAGTGGGGAAGTTGTCCCAATCACAGTGCGCTGCACAAGACATCTAGCGGCATATTCGGCCAGACGTCTAGCATAAGAATGGAACTCGTGGTGGCTCAAATGTTTTATATATATGTGCAGTTCAATCTCTATACTATGTGGTGGTGATGGTTGGTGCCGTGGCAGACGTTAGAGTGAATTGAGTTGCTACAATTTAGCTCAAATTGAGGAGCTACGAGTTGAGGGTTGCAACAAAACGAGTGGAAGGTTATGGATAAATGACATTTGTTTCACCTTCTTTTTGATTTGGGAAAAGCTTAAAAATTTGTTGTGATTTATGAAGTGTTCTAATGGTTGTACATTTTAGAACTTAATGAGTAATTATTGTTTAATAGGTTCCATTTTGAGCTGATGTATGCTTGCCTATATGGGTTCTGATAAAAAGAATTATTTTACAGATATTAATCTCAGTGGTGGATTTTACAGCTTGAGAAGCACCAGAAATGTGATAAAGAAGGCAATGGTTTTACTCCTAGAATAGAATGAAATGTTGATGTAATATATGTATAGATACTTGTGGTACAAATCTAATTGAATGTCTGGTTTGCCAATGGAAAATATGCTTCAGAAGTTGAGTTTCTATCATTCTAAGCCATTTTCATAGACCATTGAGAATCTTTATCTTGGTATGAATTCAATTGTTGATCAGTTATTTGCCTATAGGTGACCGCCTATGATCGGCTCAAGTGATTGAGTTATTTGTTGTACATTGACTATACAGTTGTATCGTTTCCAAGTCGAACATAGGATAATTTCGTTTTCCAACTTTGTATACTATCCACTTTAGATAATCAAATTGATTTGTCAATTAAATTGAGTAGTAAATTATCAAAAGAATAGGTAAATATGGAAAATGATGTTTATTTGGTGTAAGGGCTACTTATGAGTTAAGTTAGTGTAGGATTTGCACTGTTTTTTTCATAAATGTTGCACCAAAATGGCAAGATGGGTTATATGTGCTCTTGATAAATAATATTGGTTTATATGCTCATGTTTAAAGTAATTTCCTTCTTAATTTAGTGTTAACTATGACATTATAGTAAGGTAAAAACCCACCCCAACTAAACTCAACCAGTTGCGTTGGGTTTTCCATTGCTTTGTATTGGGTTAGGTTGACCTTTGAGATAAAGTTTTTAATTGAGTTGGGTCCGGGTTGAATTTACTAACCCTAGGTGAGAGCGCTTTGATCAATATTTAAAAGTTGAAAATGAAAGCACAAATGGATGCAAAGGTTGCGGACTGCTATTATAATTTACTCTAAAATTAACTAACTATTATACAAACAGTTGACCTATACATGTGCAAATAATTATAATTTTCAATGAACTACTTCAATGATATGATATCGAACATGTACAAAAATAGTTGCAATTCTCAATGAACTACTTCAATGAAGATGATATCAATTTATAGAGTTTGTTAGCACCTAATATTTTTATGTAGTTATATTGAATTTAATTGTTTAATGTCGTAGTTGATGTGTAGGAATGACTTTTTCTCTACAAGTGGGAAGTTGATATAAATCATACTACCCCTACGTGACATTGCCACGTCAACGCAGTTGATGACGTAACACTCTCGTGTCATGACCATGAGGTGACATAACACTCATATGGCTTTGTCACATTAGCATTAAGAGTTATATATCCCTCCCACTAGAGAAAAGAGATCAACTCTCATTGATATGGTATGTTCGATTATTACAAAATTTTCTTAATTTAACGTTTGTATATTTTATTTTATGCATTCTATTAAGAAACCGAAATAAATAATTATTACAAAAGAGTATATTTTTACATTCACATTATTATTATTATTTTTAATTATGTATAAACATTAATTGAATTTATAATTTATTAAATAATAGATAATTTTGAATTAGTTAATTCTTCTATGCAACGCACGAGTACAGTACTAGTCCTTTAGAATGATTGGGAATTGATACACACACACAATAGGTATAATGAATATGCAAAAAACAATTCTCATCCATCAACCAATCACCAAAGAAACATTCTGCCAAATTAAATCCCAAGGGAAACTATATCTTGTCCAATATATCACAAGGATGAGAGGTGTGTTTGTGTGAGCTTTTGAGCAACTGTGTTGAACACATTACTTCGGAACAAGCCACTTAAAGAACAGCTCTTGGTTTCACAAAATCCATCATCACCCTAGGTTTTTTAGGAAGTAAAAACCTAATATATAGTGCTTTTGAGTTAGTATGATAATGGGTCTTTCCCTTCATCATGTTTAGATATCTTAA
Organism: Nyctanthes arbor-tristis; assembly: GCA_963692815.1. Taxonomy (NCBI): domain Eukaryota; kingdom Viridiplantae; phylum Streptophyta; class Magnoliopsida; order Lamiales; family Oleaceae; genus Nyctanthes; species Nyctanthes arbor-tristis. The sequence goes on along the minus strand of CAVNYN010213857.1, from coordinate 12,445 downwards.
ATTTTGAAAGATTGGTATTATATCCATCACTGTGCCAAACATAGCCTCGACACCAGCAACGACCACAACCACGACCGTGACTTTGTATATCTCCACGCACAAATTAAGCTTGTACGTCTTTTATTACCTACTATTTTAGTTTCCAGCTTCTTACTGTATTCCTCACCTATTGTAAAATCTGGAACTTTTAGATATTACTTGGTCAAGTATTTATCCCATCAAAAAATTTTAAGTTGTTGCTGAAGAAACTTATTTATTTACATTTACATATTTTTCATACATTAATATAAGCTGCCAGATTTATGATACTTGAAGATTTTCAGGATCATTTGCTTGGCGAGGCCTTTGTTATTGTTGAAGTAGGTTGAAGGAAGAAAATGAATATTTTTTGCCCTTGAAATGGTCTCCATGATTGAACTTGACCTGTCGGTAGTCTTCTCCTATAATTGGCATTCTTCTCCTCTCTGATCAAACAACTCCGTCCAGCAGCAGCCCAAACTTCTCCGGAGTTATCTCCGAAAGCAAGCGTATAGTCAACACCAACTCGAGTAACTTCTTGTCTCTTTCAGTGCTCTTCCTCCTCCCCATTTCTTTTGCTTCCATCCTCTTTCCGTGGCTCATAACAACCGGTTTCAACTCGACGGATCAGTCACCACAGGCTACCGCCAATTCCTTTTCCTCTCATTCTCGTACACCGCCCCACCTGGCAACCCATCCGCTCCAAAAACCCCATCTCCTCGTTCTTTACCTTGTCTTCGTGTTCTTTTTTCCATTTTCGCCACTGCCTTAATCACCTACAGCACCTTCCATGGATTCTACGGTAGAGCTGTCAATTATATTACCTGTTGGAAAACCAACTAGATAAAATGAACAAACAACAAAAGACTTTATTTACAGGAGGAGGAAGACTTAAAAGAACACTCAATTAGATTTCTTGTAATGGACTTCTTATAAAATGCATACAAAAACAACTTTTTATAGGCTTTAGGAATATACGTTTTCTATACCAATTTATGACAACCTAAACGCAACACAATTAAATAAGAACATAACTTAAGTAATCTATTAATGAAACAATAAATAAAGTTTAAGTTTCTAACATCCCCCTTTAAACTTGATTTATTGTAATTCTGAGTAAACTTCGAAACTTCAAGAATAAATCAATCTTCAATGGCTTGGTGAATATATCGGCAATTTGATCGTGAGACTTTGTGAACTTTAACTTCACATACTTCTTATCAACACAATCTCGAACAAAATGATACTTCATATCGAAGTGCTTGCTACGATCATAAAAAATTGGATTTTTGGCCAAAGACAATGCCGACTAATTATCAACAAAAATCTCCGCCGGATCACCTTATTTCAAGTAAACCTCCTTTAACAAATTTCTTAGCCAAATTGCTTGACTAATACCTGATGCAATAGCAACATATTTTTCTTCACAACTTGAAAGCGTAGCAATTGGTTGTTTATTCGATGACCACGTAAAAGCTGTATCACCCATGAAGAATACATGACTGCTTGTGCTCTTTCTACCATCCACATCTCTACCCCAATCACTATCACTATAACTAATAAGTTTGTAATCAGTCAAGTGTGTGTAAAATAGGCCATAATGAATGGTACCTTTAACATATCGTAAGATTCTCTTTGCTACCTTCATATGTGTCGAGGTCGGGTTCTCCATATAACGACTAACAAGACCCGTCCCAAATAAAATATCGGGTCGTGTGTATGTCAAATACCTCAAGCTTCCAACAAGGCTCTTGTAAAGAGTTGAATCAACTTTTTCACCATTATCAAATCTTGACAACTTTATTCCACAATCAACGGGGGTGCTAACTGGCTTTGAGTCTTCCATTTTAAATCTTTCAAGAATCTTTTTAGCATAAGCTTCTTGAGAGATGAAAATTTCATCTTCTTGTTGTTTCACTTCAATGCCTAGATAGATATCTGTCATCTCAAACTCTTTTGCCATAATCATTTTGAACTCATCAAATAATATTTGATTGTTTCTTGTAAAAATTAGATCACCAACATGTAGGCAAACAATCAAAATATCACCATTGAAATTCACCTTGCGATATAATGCATATTCATAAGGACACTTGATAAACCCGTTACTTTGAAGGAATTTATCAAGTCTCGAATTCCATGCCCTTGGAGCTTGCTTTAAATTATACAAAGCTCTCTTCAATTTCAACACTTTCTCTTCATGCTCATTCACAACATATCCAGGGGGTTATAGTATATAGACGTCTTCTTCTAGATATCCGTTTAAGAACGCCGATTTCACATCCATTTGGTAAATTTTCCAACCATTTTGTGCAGCCATAGAGATAATCAATCTAATTGTTTCAAAACGAGCTACAGGTGCAAAAACTTCATCATAATCAACTCTATGTTTTTTATTGTATCCTTTAGCTATCAGCCTTGCCTTGTAGCGTTCAATTTCACCATTTGCATTCCTCTTTTCTTTAAATATCCAATTGACTCCAATTGGCTTTTGATTGTCAGGAAGTGTGGCTAACTCCCAAGTTTCATTTTTTTCAATGGCTTCAATTTCCTCATCCATGGCTTTCTTCCATTTCTCATCTCGAATGGCATCATCAAACCCTATAATCGCATAATCAGCAAATAAACAAAAAAGAGTTAATTCTTCAAGATGATTAGTTAACTCTTAAGTTTTGTTATAGATTTCCTGCAAGATCTTGTGTCGTTGCCGCCCTTCGCTCGAGGATGAAGGTGTTCCATGACCATGTATTGAAGGTGGATTTGGAGGCTGTGTTGTATGAGATAGAATGTTTAAGACTTCTTCTTCATCATCATCAAATGGAAAGATATTATAATTTTCTTCTTGCTAAATTTGCCAATTCCAAATGCCTTCTTCATCAAAATAAACATCTCTACTAGTAATCACTTTTTTATTAATTGGGTTGTAGACTCTTCCGATCTCCTTTCGATCTTGAATCATAGCCGATAAAGACGTATTTCTCACTCTTGTCATCCAATTTGCTCCTCCGTTCTTTTGGAATATGAGAATAAGCAATACTCTCAAATACCTTCAAATGTGACACACTTGGCTTGAACCTACTCCATGCTTCTTGTGGAGTGATATTCTGCAAACTCTTTGTTGGACAACGATTCAACAAATACACAGCACATTGAACTGATTCGGCCCAAAATTCTTTTGGCATTTGTTTAGTTTTCAACATGCTTCGAGCCATTTCCATAATAGTTCTATTCTTCCTTTCTGCAACGCCATTTTATTGAGGTGACATAAGAACAGTCAACAAATGATGAACACCATGATCTTTACAAAACTTCTTGAATAAATTCGATGTATATTCTCCTCCTTGATTTGAGCGTAAGAATTTCATTTTGTAGCCATTTTGATTTTCAACCATCGCCTAAGAATTTCATTTTGTAGCCACTTTAATTTTCAACCATCGCCTTGAAATTCTTGAAAGCCTCCAATGCATCGGATTTTTCTCTAAGAAAATAACACCATGTTTTTCCAGAAAAATCATCAATGAATAGCATGAAATAATTACTTTTACCAAATGATGCCGGTTTAATTGGTCCACAAAGATCCGTATGTACCAATTCAAGCGGTTTTGTTGCTCGAAAACTTGCCTTTTTTTTTTGGAAAAACTTTTCGAGATTGCTTTCCGTAAAGACATCCTTCACAAAGTTGATTTGGACAATGAATATATGGTAGCCCTTTACCATGTTACTTCTTCCCAAGAGATTAAACTATCAAAATTCAGATGTTTAAGTCTCAAATGCCATAGCCATGCGGAATCATTAATACTTACCTGCAAGCATTTAGCTTCTCCATTTTTAATGTTCAACAAGAACATTTTATTCTTCGTCATCGGCACCCTTGCAATCAAATTTTAACCTCGATCACAGATCGTCATGTGATTATCACTCATTCGGATGTCATATCCCTTCTTCAAAAGTTGGCCCAAACTTAAGATGTTTGATTTCTCAGACGGCACGTAATAGACATTAGAAATAAATTGGTGCTCTCCATTCTTCATTTGGATAAGTGTTTTACCTTTCCCTTTGACTTGGACCTTTGATTCATCTCCAAAAGTTACTTGGCCATCATGTTCTTCAAGTTCCACAAATATAGATCTACCTCCGCACATATAGTTGCTTGCACCGGTGTCTAAATACCACGAAGTGGTACCTCCTTCTTGTGTCTTATATGCCAAAAGCAATGTACCTTTGCCTTTGTCTTCATGTTCAACATGGTTGGACGTCTCATCCACATTCATACTCCTGTACTTATATGCATAATGGCCAAATTTGTGACAATTATAACACTCAATTTGAGACTTGTCAAATCTCCTACCATCATTTCTTCTTCCTCCTCTTTGTGAAGTTTGTCCTCTTCTTTCTCAGGTATTATATGATTGATGGAAACTCCCATCATTGTTGGCTACATATTGAAAACTTCTATCACCTCGTCCACGACCTCTTCCACTTCCTCTACCTCTTTGTCTTCTAGTATTCCTTTCTTCATTCTCCTTCAAGGAAATATTTGTTTTCAAAACTTGTTCTATTGGCTATTGCTTTTTCTTTAACAACTTCTCCTTGTGAGCTTGCAATATGCCCACAATTTCATCAATAGTCATTGCATCCAAATCTTTTGATTCTTCAATAGCCACTACAATAAAATTAAACTTTTCATGTAATGACCGAAAAACTTTCTCAATCACTTGAAGATCACTCATTTCTTCGCCATATCTTTTCAGCTCATTGACTACCACCAACACTCGTGAAGTAATCTGAAATTGATTCAGATTCTTTCATCAACAAGGCCTCATATTCTCGTCTCAAAGATTGGATCCGAACCTTCTTAACTTTGTCAACTCCTTTATATGTGGTTTCAAGAATTTCCCATGCTTCATTTGCAGTTGAAGCATTTGAAACTTTTTGAAAAATCATATCATCAAGTACTTGATGAATCATGCAAAGAGTCTTTTGATCTTTCTTCTTAGTCGCTTGTTGCAAGTCTCTTTGGGCTTGAGACATGTCTTCTTCTACTTGAAGTTCGAAACTATTTTCTACCAAATCCCACAAATCTTGACTTCCAAGATAAGCTTTCATACGAATATACCACGAACTATAATTATCTTTGGTGAGTCGAGGAATGAGAAGAGAATTGTTGTTTGCCATTTTCTTCTTCACACTTCTATAACCTTGCTTTGATACCACTTTTGTTGGAAAACCAACTAGATAAAATGAACAAACAACAAAAGACTTTATTTACAGGAGGAGAAAGACTTAAAAGAACACTCAATTAGATTTCTTGTAATGGACTTCCTATAAAATGCATACAAAAACAACTTTTTATAGGCTTTAGGGACATACATTTTCTATATCAATTTATGACAACCTAAATGCGAAACAATTAAATAAGAACATAACTTAAGTAATCTATTAATGAAACAATAAATAAAGTTTAAGTTTCTAACATTACCTCCATTAAGTCAATCTTGTTCTCTTTTCTCCCTCTTATTGTCACTGCCATCGTTTCATATTGCATATTGAGTTCGATTTCATTTGTTTTCACTCTCTCCTCAGTTATCCTCTACCAAGGGTATGTAGCTCACTTGCATTACTCGTTGGTGTTTGTCATTTGCACGGTGATTTTGATTCTGATGGTGATAGTTTACTTGCAAGTTGAGTGGTCGCTGGCCTTCGTCGTGATGGTGGTGGAATCCTAGTGGGGCTTCGCAGCCTTGCACCGGAGTAGTTTCTTGATCTAGGGGACGAAATGGACCGCTTTATCAATCATGTTGTATTACGGGATACTGATCGCAATTTTAGCATTTTCGTGTTGGACATGGATTCTAAAATTAGACCTTAGTGTCATTTCATGGAGTTGGGGATTCATTCCTGAGACAGTTTTTTGCTTGGCTGTTATCACATTGTGGCTGCTTTATTATGTAGCTTCCTATACAGTGTTGTATCTTTATTGCACGGCTTTGCACGGGGAATCAGCAGTCGAGATTGCATATGCGTCTGGGGCGATCGAATTTATACGTTAGCTTGCAGATCAATGATGTAGATGTGCCCGCCGGTTATACTCCATTGACACAATCTCCAAGTTAGTATAAGAAATGTGTATATTACGAGACCTCTGAAGTGTCTACGTGTATCGTGTTTGATACTGAATATGTTATCTCCAAACTTTATATTCAGCATGTCTTTACGCTCCTAATGTGGACAATTAATGCGGCATTAATTTTTAGTTTTGAGAGATTTTAGTTAATTTCATTTCATTAGATTCTGCCAGACATGCACGCCGTGTGAAAGAGTGTTACTTAAAAGTCATTCATGATTGATATGCCGTTAGACAGCTGACATTAGATTAAATTTAGATCATAGAATGCTCAATAGCCATCACTTACTCTTTTCCTCGTGGTGATATCGAATGGACTGCATGACTAGTTCTTTTGTTTGACCATTTCATCGCAACAAGTTTCACCTAATATTGAATGTAAGGATTACATCATATGTTGCAATGGGCAAGAAACCAACATCTATTTGTTAGATAATTAGACCATTTATGTTTAGGTCAATAATCGCGATTATAAAATAAAATAGTGTAGCGGACTTTTTTCCCCCTCGGGGGGGGGGGGGGTTGGAGCCATTGAAATGAGGTAATGACTAGTGAGGTCCTCATAATTGCAATTTATTTATCTAGATTAGAAACTGAGCTTGCTTGTCATTTTCCAATCTTCTATCATGTTGCCATATTATTGTCATGCTAACCTGCTAACACATAATGATAAAGAAAAGACATGTAGCAATAGAGGATAAGTGATTATTTTTACATGAAGTTTCTAATACCATCAGTCGATACCAATGGATGAGATAATAGAATGAAGAGGGACATATTGGAGGAAATTTTTGATATTCTATTAGTCCCATATGTCATACGTAGTATTTGAAAATTTGCAATTATTTTCATTAGTGCACGTATAATACATTACCCCAATAATAATAATAATGTCTTTTCAAATAATAATCATGTGAACATTGTATAAAAAAATAATGTGACATTTAAAGAAAAATAATAATAATGTGAACATGATATTGAATAATTTATAAATTATACCAATTCAAACGCAGTACTGTATTAAATAATTAACGCCTTGGTTGGCAAGAAATTTAAAATAAGTATACAAATAAAATTGGACACAATCAACTTGTGCTCATCCTCCTCGTCTTCTACATCTCTCTCTTTCTCTGATCATCCTGCATTATCCATCCATGTCAACGCCCGGACATAGCCCAAATCTCTTCAGAGTTCTGTCTGAAACTAATCACATAATCCGCTCCAATTCCCGCCATTTCTTAGCCCTTTCAGCACTGCTCATTCTCCCCCTCTCTCTTGTCCTCAACTTCTGCGCCTATCCGCTGAATTCTCTTGTCTTCTTTCCCTACTCTTCACCAGACCCAAAAGCACAAAACTCCTATCTCCTCATCATTCTTCTTTACAGCCTGTTTGCTCTCATTTTCTCCATTTTTATCACTGCCTCCATCACCCACAGCACTTTCCATGGATTCTACAACAGACCCCTTAACTTCGTCTCATCCTTCAAATCTGCACTCTTTTCGTTTTTCCCACTGCTCGCAACGGTTATGGTTTACAAGATCATATTGACCTTGATCTTCTGTGTTCTTGGGCTTTTCGGGGCTTTAGTGTATGGAGGATTGGTGACTTTGGGAGTTGATGTCGATTATGGATCAAATTGCTTACTGGTTTTGGTTATTTGTATGACACTTTTGTTCCTTCTGGTGGCCATTTACTTGCAAGTGATGTGGTCTCTGGCGTTTGTGGTGGTGGTAGTGGAATCCGAGTGGGGGCTTTCACCCTTAAAACGAAGTGTTTACTTAATCAAGGGGATGAAATGGATTGCTCTGTCAATCATGTTGTTTTATGGGGTATTGAATGGCATCTTATCATCGGCAGTTTCGGCATTGGCCCTCTATTTACGCGGTGTCATTGGCAGCTGGGGCTTCAGACTTCTGACAGTGTTAATGTCAGTTCTTATGGCAGTATTGATGCTCTACTGTGTAGCTACCTATACTGTGTTATATATACATTGCAAGGTTTTACGTGGAGAATCTGAATTCGAGACTCCAAAGGAGCCATCGAGCGATTATATTCGCTTGTCTGTTGATGATGGCAAGGTTCCACAGGTTGTCTATGTTAATGTGTAATACAGTGAAAAAAGATTGAGGTTAGTGCCTTAGTCTTGTTAGCAGATGCATATGATTCGTCGCGTGTGTTTCTGTTACTTCTTATGTTGTTAGAAATCCTGAAGTTGTACTAAGGAATGTAACTTGTGTTTCTCGATTGGAAGATATATGAATAATGGTTTTTGTCAATAAAAGATTCTCAGCGTGATTAAATATTGAATGGTTGAAAGGTTAGTGCATGGTTTTGCTAGCACATATGCATATGAGTTTGAGAATTCTGGGAAAGGTTTGTCAATCAAGAATGAAAAGGACATGGAATCAATATTTGATTCGACTTCTCATTTCTGGGTTTCATAGGCTCTAGGTTTGATCCAAGGTGAAGGGCTTTGATCAGAAAGTCAGAGATTTTGCAATTTTCACTATTAGAAGACTTTTTTTGTTATTGAAAAACTGTTATAAATGTTAAATGATCAAATTGCCCTTCTCTTATGGAATAAAAGAGTAGAAATACGATTAAGAGGGATTATCATCAGAGCATAGCGGTAAAGTCACATTTAACAATATAGAATGAGGTCGAGTCACCTTACCCCTCAATTTTTACTCAATAAAAAAAGAGTAGAAATACATATTGACTAACAATCAAACGAAAGAATATGCACTATATATGATGCATGGCGCTCTTCAGATTTAAAGATGGAAAAGACTTTTGGAGCTCAAATTAAATGATAAAGTGCGACTGGAGCACTGAAGTGCAAATGAACTCAAAGGTCGGGAGCGTTTTGTGTAATTTACCACTCAAGTCAAAGCTGCAAATTTTGGTTCCACAGAAATTACTATGAACTGCTTTCAAAAAAAGAAAAAAAAAATTATTATGAACTTGACTTGACTTGACTTGACTTGTTAATTGGGCCCTCTGTTTTTTCCATCTATTCTTGAAATTTTTCTTAACGGATAAAAAGTTTCACTTCGTGGCTGTGGACACAGTCCATGTGGATGTGGGAGACTCTGGATTTCCAATTGTTCTCTGCGGCACTCTTCCCCAGAATTGGTATTAAATCAGAACGCAAATTTTGTTGGATTTGAGGAAGAAAAAAAAAACCATAATATGGAATTCGCGTTGAATTAATTCACAAATCCCGTTGGTAAGTTTCGACTGACGTTCCGCCGCAATTTGATCAAATGAGTTCCCTGAATTGGATTCTGCTTGCTTGTTTCATCTGTTTATCGTTTGCCCTTGAAACGCCAACCCAGAACTGTAATGGGAATGATTTTTCGGCTCTGAGGGAATTCGCGGCTCAACTGGTGAACGGTTCCATCAAATCAACTTGGTTTAATGAATCAAACTGCTGTCGATGGAATGGTGTTATTTGCGAAGATGGTGGCAATAAATCATCTGCAAGTAGAGTGATAGGTTTGAAATTGTCAGGGGATGGCCTCAGGGGAATGATTTCGGAGTCTTTGGGCAAATTGGACGGGCTAAAAGTGCTTGATCTTTCACACAACTTTCTGGAAGGTATGTACTTGAATCTCTCTTTTTTGAAGCAGCTTCAAGTTATTGATTTAAGCCATAATAGCTTGTCTGGATCAGTACTGGGTTCACTTGTGGGGTTGAAAATGATCCAATCGATCAACCTCTCGACCAACTCTTTCACCGGAATCTTCATTGATCTTGGGGTGTTTCCAAGTCTAATCACATTCAATATAAGTAACAACTTCTTTACTGGTCAATTCAGCTCAAATTTCTGCAGTTTCTCCAAGAACATTCAGATTCTGGATTTATCATCAAATCATTTTCATGGTGCACTAGAAGGCCTGGAGACTTGCATCTCGTCTCTCCGGCAGCTCCATTTGGATTTCAATTCTCTTTCAGGTCAACTTCCGGACTCCTTATACATGCTATCGTCCCTGGAGCAGCTTTCAATCTCTATGAATGACTTCTCTGGACAGCTAAGCCATAAACTCAGTAAGCTTTCGTACCTCAAAACCTTAATTCTGGGTGGAAACCGATTTTCTGGCTCTTTGCCTAACGTTTTTGGGAATTTGACTCAACTAGAGCTGTTAGTTGCGCATTCAAATTCATTCTCTGGACCACTACCTTCCACTCTGGCACTCTGCACCAAATTACGGGTACTTGATTTACGGAACAACACTCTTTCTGGTGCAGTTGACCTTGATTTCACCAGATTGCTTAATCTCTCTACTCTTGATCTTGCAAGTAATCGTCTTTCTGGTCCCTTGCCAGAATCATTATCTAGTTGCAAGGAATTAAGACTTTTGAGTCTTGCAAAGAACAACTTAATTGGTGAGATTCCTCAAAACTATGCAAATCTTGCATCTCTTATATTTCTCTCTTTGTCAAACAACAGCCTTGAAAACTTATCTCAAGCACTATCTGTTTTTAAGAACTGCAGTAACCTTACTTCTCTTATTCTCACCAAGAATTTCCATGGGGAAGAAATTCCCAAAAATGTGAGTGGGTTTCAGAGCTTAATGATTTTTGCACTGGGAAATTGTGGCCTCAAGGGTCAAATTCCTGTTTGGTTATCGTACTGCCGAAAACTACAAGTCCTAGACTTATCCTGGAATTACTTGGATGGTAGTATCCCTTGGTGGATTGGTCGAATGGAGAATCTATTCTACCTGGATTTTTCAAATAATTCCCTAACAGGAGAAATGCCAAGAGGTTTGACAGAGCTCAGGAATCTTATATCTGCAAACAGCTATTCATCCACACTCACTGCTTCCACCAGAATCCCTCTCTTCATCAAGAAAAATCAGAGTGACAATGGTTTGCAGTACAATCAAGCTTCGAGTTTTCCTCCATCTATATTATTGAGCAATAATAAACTGAATGGTTCAATTCGGCCCGAAATTGGAAATCTAAAACAGCTGCATGTCCTCGATTTGAGCAGGAATAACATAACTGGAACCATTCCTGACACCATCTCGAATATGAAAAACCTGGAGACTTTGGATTTGTCACACAATGATCTTCATGGATCGATTCCTTCCTCATTCAATCAGCTCACTTTCCTCTCAAAGTTTAGTGTGGCTAATAATCATCTGGAGGGAACAATTCCAACAGGGGGCCAATTCCTGACTTTTCCCAACTCCAGCTTTGAGGGTAATCCTGGACTCTGTGGAAATATAATTTCTCCTTGCATTAACAATGCCCGGACGTCTAATTCATCTAGTGCACATAAGAAGTTTGGTAGGAGCAGTATTCCAAAAATTACTGTTTTTTCTTTTCTCTTTTCTTTTCCTTTCTTTTTTTGTGTTGGTGTGTGTGTTGCACACCGGTTTTTATTCATAGGGAGGCGTGGCCTTGGGTGAACACTTAAGGGTGCTGAATGGAATTTTAATATCAGCAATTTCGGCATTGGCCATCTATTTAGGTGGTGATGTCATTGTTGGTGACTGGGGATTCATACTTGTGACAGTGTTCATTTCGAATCTTCTGACAGTATTGATGCTGTACAATGTAGCCGCCTGCACCGTCTTGTATATACATTGCAAGGTTTTACGGGGAGAATCTGCATTCAAGACTTCAGAGGAGTCCTCAGGTGACTATATTAGCTTGCCTGTTGATGATGGCAAGGCTCCTCAGTTGTCTTTGTTAATGTGTAACGCAATGACCAAAGATTGAGGGTAGTGCCTTAGAAACTGTTAGCAGATGCATATGATTCGTCGTGTGTGTTTCAGCTGCTTCTTATGTTGTTAGAAATATTGAAGTTGTACTAGAAATGCTATAGATAATAAAATGTAACCTGTGATTCTTGATTGTATGTTATTATGCGGTCTTGTCAACAAAAGATTCTCAGCTGGAGTGGATAGTTTAATTTATAAGGTCAGTGAATTAGTCTTGTTAGCATATATGATGATTGAGATTGAGAATTCTGGGAAAGGTTTATCAATCAAGAATTAAAAGGACATAGAAGCAACACAGGATTCTGAATATTTGATTCAACTTCTCATTTCTGGGTTCAAGGTGAAGGGCTTTGATCAGAAATTCAGACATTTTGCGTTCGCTATTAAAACTTAAATTGCTAGACAAGGACAAGAAACTTTTTTTTTTTTTAATTATTGAAAAACTTTTATATATGTTGAATTGGTCAAGTTGCCCTTCTTTTAAGGAATAAAAGAGTAGAAATACAACGAAGTGGCTTACCACAGCGGTAAAGTCACCGCTTACCGGTATGTTTTGAGTTGGAATCAT